>WEIU01005257.1:0-20087 GCA_013389925.1 Aegithalos caudatus | reverse complement strand
CAAAGCATGTGGGACTGTAATATTTAGTATTATTTTTGCCAGATGGGTGGGAAAATATTGAAAAAATTACAGAAATTAAGCTGTTAGCCTAAAAATAAGCAGGAAAGTGTAATGTATAAATAGAAAATAAAATTTGGAAGAGAAATAAGTGTCATCAGAAGCTTAAATCCAGAATTTGAAGCCCAGCTGTGAGCTTCCTTAAAGACACCTTAAAGAGAAACCAAAAATTTTACAGAAAGTTAATCAATATTTCAATAATGTTGAATTAAAGATTATATTGTTATTGGTAGTTATGGGACAGGGCAACATGGACTCCATGGCTCAGCATGTGACCTTGGTAACTAAAAATGCTGCAAGATCATCCCCAAAGAGCTACAGATGCTGAATGGATGCACGACACTCAAAGGCTACTAAAGAGTAGAAAATAGACGTCATTGATCACAAAATCAGGCTGTAAAACACTGCTCACACCAAGATACATTGGAATGAGTCCTGGCATGTCCTAGTCCCTCAGCTTTGTCCAGAAACTCTCTGATCCATTGACAGCTAGTAAATGTCCAAATAGATCTGTGTCCTAAATGACCAAACATGGTATGACCAAACATGGCCCAGCAGTTGGGGCCCCTGGCCTCTCAGGAATGGAGAGTCCTCTCTGATTAGTTCCCAGGTGTTGTGTTGAAAGAAAGAATTATTCAGTCATCTACCATTACTATATTTCCTATATTCCCATATTATAGTCCCTATATTTCTAAAGGGATTAAAAAATGTCTTAGGTACAATATTGAATGCTTTTGTTTATTCAGAAATAGAATTATAAACGTTATTGCTGCAGTTAACTCTCTAAATATTGTATTTTATCTGAGTTACAAACCAAGGTAGTGATATGAAACTGAATTCCTAAAAAATACTGAGCAGTTCAAAGGTCTTGAAGAAATTATGTTTAAGCAATACAACACTACTTGATAAAATTATAAAGAAGGTAAATTCTCCCATAAGTATTTTGTAATTCAAGTATGGCAAAAAAGAAATTATCTTTTCCTGTGTTTGTTGATGTGTTGATATATAATACATAATGCATACATAATGCATTTTAAAGAGTTGTCTAAATATTTATCTAACATAGGTATGATAGCTAATTTGGAAACTTAATAAATTGTTTTATTGACTAAAATAAAAAAAATCATTATTTTTATTTCAGTTACAATTTTCTGTTCAAAGAATGATCTCTTGGTTAACATAAGAAAGCTCATACCCTGCAAACCTGCATTATTTAGTACTCTCCATCTTTCAATGTATTATTTAACTTTCAACAACATACCTGAGGACATAATCCAACACAACAATAGCTAAGCAAACAGGTCCTTTTCTGTCAAAAATTCCAGATAAATTATATTCATTATTTGTGGCCTTTATTTTAAGAATAATGAACTGTGAAGGTTAGCTTCAGGAATTGAACTGGGTTTATTGCTATAAGCTTATAACAAAGCAAAACAAAGGATAAGAGGATAATACTTCAGCTTTCATTCAGGAATATATTCTTCATGTACGTCTCTCTTGCAGATGGTAAGTAAATTCAAACAAATGTTAAAGAATATGGCTAAACATAAATTCTTTTAATACTTCCAAACCAATGCAACTTGATAACCAGTGGGGTTTTTTAGTGAATTACTACTTTCAATAATGGAAAACAACTGCTAAAGTAAAAAAACTGATACAACTCTAGAATGTGTGGTAAACAGAAGAAGAACACTTAACACATGTGCTTAAATATCTGTCATCATAGCAATGAAAAAAAAATTTCTGCATAAAATTTTGCTTACAGTATAAAGTAATTTATACAGTTCCCAAAATGCATATGCATGCATATTAATTTTTCAAAACTGTGATTTCTTTTATTTAGTAAATTTGTAAGTTATTTAAAAATACAGGGACATGAACTACAAGAAAATTTAAATTCGAATCTGTAAATAATTCACACACTTGAAGTTTCATCATTGATTTTCAAGCCTATAGAGTACAAAACTCAGTAAGTATTTCCCTGCAGGAAAAATAACCTAATAACATCACAAACTACTGTTATCAGTTTAGCAACAAAACCAAGTATTTGCTGAAAGTAACATTGCTTGTTTCTTCAGAATGTTATTTTAAAGGCATAAGTAACTCAGATACAGAGAAATGTGGTTTTTCACTCAAATTAATATTGACCAAATTACACTCAATTGATATTTTTAGATACATTTATAAACTTTTCTTATTTTTAAAAAAATATACTAGAGATAGGCTGAGGAGGGACTCCAGGAACTTCTGGAATTTTTCTTCCTGTTCTTTTCCTTCTTTGATTTTCTCTCACTTACCTACTGATCACATATCTCAGTTTATTCAGGGAAAAAATCCATACATTTTTGCTCAATACAATCATAAGTAGAACTGAAAATACTTCACACTTTAAAGACAGTTTATTTCAGTATTTCTGCTGAGATTGAAAACAATGCTGCAATGAAAAACTCTAAATTCCCTATTGATGAATGAAACATCAAAAGCATATCAGACTCTGGTCTGGTACGTATGCAGAAATCATTTATGTGTAACAAAATAAACACCATTATTACTCCTTTCTGATATTGCTATATGATTATATTTTCTAAATGTAAGTCAAGGGATTAAACAACTGAATAAAGACATGTTTATTTTAATGTCAGGTTTACCCTCTGCAGATTAGAAAAGAAAGAATATTCTCTTTATGAACAATCACTATATTGTACGGTAAAGGCTTTTCATAGATTCTGGCCATTTATAATAAAAGAAATATATCAGTGAGGAGTGGAAAGTATTAAAACCTCTCGTAGTTCACTGGATTCAATTATTTGGTCCCACTAATTATAAGGACTTCTTTTTTTCCCCACTCTTTTTGCCCACAGGATCAAGGATATCAGGAGTTAAGTCACATTTTTTAATACACATACATGCACATGTACAAATGTATATATGTTGTTTTTAAGACTCCAAATAGCATATAGATGGGGACCCATTCTTGCTACCTTTTTTTTGCCTTCTTTTGTCTTTTTTTTTCATGTTGTTATTGCCCTGACAGTTTGCATTGAAAATACAGATTAAAGTCTGCAAGACCAATAACAGTTTAGTGAATATCAAAAAGACTTATTAAGCAGGTGAGACTTACAGGGAAAAATATTTTATTAGAAGAAACAATATAACCAGAAGAAAGTAGAGGCTTTTAGATGTACAAACCCTTTTCAAGTCTGAAACAGAAATATCTAAACATTTTTGCCACAGTTGTTGCTGTTACTATTACACAAAAGTCTACTACTGCTTCTTGGAAGGTGTTGAACCTTATATATAATGTTTTAAAATATCATGTCTGAGATCATGGCTGTATTACAAAGCAGAGCTTGTATTTCTTTGGGTTCGTTAATTAGAAAAGTGAATTTTCACTGAATAATCAGCTCTGTTTCATTAAGCTGGCCTTTGGTTACTATGCATTAACAATTTTTTTTTACTGGGTGTGTAAAGACAGAACATCAGTCATTTTATACATGGGCAGCATAGCTTCCAAATCAAAGCTATTAGATATTTATATTACAATAGCTTTTATGTGCTCAAGTCAGAATTGTTGTCATGCTGAGCCAGCTACCAGTCAAACAGAGTACACTGCTCTCCTAAGATGAGAAGTGTAACAGTAACTAGATATTCTGAAACAACTTTGGGTCATACTGAGCCCAGGTTTCAGTAATTATATGGGAATGGCTTCCTTTCTGCACCAGCATCTTTCTCGCTTCTGGTAGCCTGGAGAAATCCCCAAAGCCTGCTCAAGCAAAAATATGGGTTGGCTGATTACTTGGTTTTATTCTATTCTGCTTATTTAACTGTTTAGGTTGAAGGTGAATAATTCTGGATACACCTTTTCTGGAAGACTTGAATATGTGACTTTGCCACAAACTAAACATCTGTTTGTACCAGAAGAACTGATCATTACAAAAGATGCTGTGTGCCCTCTGCCTTTGGAACTTACTCGAATAGACCCAGCAGTGTTTCACAAATGGTTGAAAGTCTTTGCTAGTGGGAGCACAATGACCCAGAGAGAGCTTTCCAAGAAGCAGCTGCTGCCCAGTTCTGTGGCTGCAGGAAGTGTTCAAGCCTGGTGTTAGTGCTAGAAAACAATGGAAAAGACACATCTCTTGTGTGGTGTGAACAGCAGATGATCTGCTCTGCCCGGTGGCACAGCTTGAAGAGGAGGTGGAGAGACTGAGGAGTGTCAGGGGGTGAGAAAGATAGTGGTAAAGTCACACCCTTCCATCCCTGAGAGAAATGCAGTGGATGTAAACTCAGCAGGGATTGGAGGTGCCCCGACCCTTTTGCCATCAGGCTGAGGCAGGAGACCTGAAAGACGGTGGTGAATGGAGATGGGTCCCCCCTCACAGAGGTAAAAGAGTCCTCTCCCAGTCTCCCTTGCTTTCCCAGGAGCCCTTAGAAAACAGGTATGAGGTCCTGGAACTTGGAGGTCAGGCAGATGACAGTGGAGAAGGTCTGAGGGGTCTCCCAGATTAGCACAGGCAATGAGACAGATCACTACTACAGCTAACAGGAAAAGAAGGCTGTAGTGGGTGATTCCCTCCTGATGGAAATGAGGGCCCTCTCTGCTGGCCAGACCCAACCCACAGGGAAGTTTGTTACCTCCTTGGAGTAAGGGATACTACCATAAGGCTCTCTGGACTAATCCAACCCACTGATTACTACCCATTGCTGGTTGTGCACTGATAACACTGATGAGATAAATGTCAGGATAAAAATAACTCCCAGCCACAAATAACCCCTGCAGCATTACAGGCTGGTCCAGAGAGGCAGGAAAGCTGCCTGCTGGAAAAGGACATGTGGGTGATGGTCAACAGTGTCTGAACACAAGCCTGCTGTGCCCAGGTGGTCCAGAAGGCCAAGGGTGTCCTGGCCTACATCAGGAGCAGTGGGGCAGCAGGACCAAGGAAGGGATTCTTACCCTGTACTGAATGCCAGTGTGGCCACATCTTGAATCCTGTGTCCAGTTCTGGGGCCTTTAATTCTGGGATTACATTGATGCTGGAGAGAGTTCAGAGAAATAAACAGAGCTGGGAAGGGGTCTGGAGTACAAGTCTATTGAGGTGCAACTGGGAGAGAAAAAGAGGGTCAAGGTGACTTTATTGTTCTCCACAACTACCTGGAAGAAGATTGTAGCCAGGTGAGGGTTGATCTCTCCTCCCACAGATCTAGAGAGAGGATGAGAGGACATAATCTCAAACTGGATGGGATGAGATTTAGATCAGGCATTTAGGAGAAATTTAGGAGAAATTTAGGAGAAATTTAGGAGACATTTCTTCCTGGAAAGGGTGATTAGACATTGGAATGGGCTGCCCAGGGAGGTGGTGAAGTCACTGTCCCCAGAGGTGGTTAAAGGAAGACTGGACGTGGCACTCAATGCCCTGGTCTAGTTGACATGATGGTATTCAATCATAGGTTGGACTTGATGACCTCAGGGGTCATTTCCAACCTAATAGATTCTGTAATTCTAATAAAGAATTATAGTTTTTTGTTCTGAAGTGTCCAGAACAGCATCAATTCTCATTAGTTTTATATATGTCCTTAATTGTTTTAATAATAAATTTAGAAGTACCATTCCAACATTTCAAAGTAATTAACAGCAATAAACTAGTTGCCATGAAAGAGATCCACATGCTGCTGTTGCTTTATTTGTTGTGCTTAACTGCCTGGGAAAAGATGAATGAAATTAAAAAGTGCTCCTTCTGTTGAAAATTACAATCCCCTGGGGTGCATCCTCTTGTCCTCCTTTTAAACTACTTGAAATGTGAGTATGAAGTTAGTGGAAAATTGTGACAGAATCATGTTGATCCACTTAGCAAAGCCTGGTAAATATGAAGCAGCTTTTTTTTTTTTTTTTCCTTTTGCCATTAACATGAGCATTACTGACACAGTGTTCAAAATGTGCAGTCCTTTTTTCTATTTACTAAGAGTTTCTGCCCTTGCAATGTTGCCAAATGGTTGCAAAGACCAATACATTGGATACTTATTGCACATGAGTATCTGATCTATAGGAACATCTCCATGCATTATGCTAGTTTCATCAAAACCCTGCCTCTCAGTCCACTGAGATCTTCTCTTCTGGCTAACAGCTTGGTCTCTGCTATGCCTCTTCAGATCTTTCAGGTAGTACTTTGCTGTAGGCAATATGAATTAAAAAAAAAATAATAATTTGAAAAAAGCTAATCAGAGAAAAAAAAAATCCATTTTACTTTCGTAAAGCTAAAAATGTCCAAAAGTTGTATATTAATTTAAAAAAAAGAAAAAGGCAAATTAGAGTTTTTAAAATGCAACAGTTTCTTATACTCCTAGATGTTTCATTGATTCGCAGATCTCTTCCAAACATTCACTTTGTGAAACAGATCACAAAGATGTTAGAAGTAGAGAATCTAAAAGGATGAAAGACATTTGAAAGAGGGCCATTAGAGCCTGCCCACCTTCTCAAGAGGAAAACTGGCTAAAAATGTGATCTGTGTTTCTTGAAGTTTTATTTTCAATTCCTGGGGCAATTCAGAAGAGAAAAATTAGACATTCACCTTAGTGATCAACCACAACAACAACAAATTTGCAGTCATATTTTTTGTTTGTAGTATAATGACACCTAGATGTGAGTATGAGATTGGGATCCCTTGTAGCTGTTGGGCATAGGTATCACTAAAGCAAACCTTACAGTTGTGAAGCACTTAATGTCTCAAATAAAGTAATGACTGGCTTACTGGACCGATGTATTCCCATGGGAGCTCATGCGAGAAAACAATGGGTACACCGCGCTAGGCTGATTCAGGGTCAGCTTGTTCTGGTGTGTGTTCTTTACCCATTCCCTGAGTGGACATTTGCTTTGTCTTCATTCTGCACCTGTTTCTACACTGGCTACCACCACCTCCTATTGGCCTGTTGCCTCCTGCTATGAATAGGGCTATAAAGTGACTCCTCAGGTTACCCCAGTTCGAGATCTCCCCACAAAGGATGAATCTATTGGACCACGAGAGGACCACGAGGGCTTGTCTCTTCTGTTGGTAACTATATGCCCCCCTTTCTCTGTCTCTCTTTCTCTCTCTCTCTTTCTCTTCCTCTATCACATACTGAGTAGTGTGCACTAATAAAGGTGTATTATTGTTGAGAAGCAAACTGTTGTTGTCCCCTGCTGTGTTTTCTGTGCTCTGAGATCACTCGAACCATCACGACCCCCACTTGCATTTGCAGATCGTGACACATGGTAATGCTGCAGTCATAGAGACACACATTTATAAGTATTTTTTATTCATGTTGTCTCTGCAAACACTTTTGAAAACTTCCAGGTTTTTATAGCCTGAATGCAATAAAGTCAGGCTTTCAGCAGGCCCCAAAAAAGCAGTAAAAAATATATTTCAGTCCTTGATGTTGACCCATTATTGCAAAATTTCTTGAAATTGCTTGAAAGGGGATGAAACTTCCAATTCAAATTCTGTGCTTCCAGAGGTTAGGGACCCTTGATGCCAACTGATTTCTGTGAACACATCTGTGACTTCTACTGCACACCGCTGTAATGCGTGTGGTATTTTTTGTCACTATGAATTAAGACTTAGTTATGTTTAGCATCATGCATTGCAGCTGAAGTAAACACAAAATGTCACTGCTGAGTAGTCATGGGTATTTCTTTTTCTTAGTAAATATATAAAAAATAAAGAAGGTCAACACAAAAGCATATCTGGAAACAGTATCTTGAAAACTGTAGAAATATAATTCAGAGTTCTACCTTCTTTGGCTATTTGAAAAGTGTTCTCCTGCTGGTTTAAGGTTTTACTCAGTTTCTCTGTCCTGCTCCCAACTCAGACAAAAATTTTGGTAATTTTTGTCACAAAGGGAAGAGCTGTGGTCTGTAAAAAGTACCATAGTGCCTTTTCCTAACACATACAGGGCTGTCCCAAGTTAACTTATTATATTAAACAAACATTTAGTTTGGCTTCTCCAGCATTCTTTGTGGATTTAAGTTCATGTTTGATGAGCAAGCTTTCAGACTTCATGAGCCTTAGCTACCCTTTTTCTACTTATTCCCCAATTTTTATTAGCAGTTTGCTAATAATTAGACTAGCAAGAGAAGAACTGAGATTTTAAACAGAAATGGGGGATAAATAGATGCTCAATCTTCACAAGTGCCAGTTTAGTACAGATGAAAAAGGGTTTGGTATCATGGTATCATGGAATGATTTGGGTTGGAAGGGACTTTAAAGATTATCCAGTTCCAATGCCTCTGCCATGGGACATCTTCCACTATCCCAGGATGCTCAAAGCCCCGTCTGGCCTGGCCTTGAGCTGACTCTCCAGGGATGGGTCATCCACAGCTTCTCTGGGCAAACTGTGCCAGGGCCCAACCACCCTCAGAAGAATTTCTTCCTAATATCTAAGAAACCTGCTCTCTTTCAGAGTGAAGCCACTCCCCCTTGTCCTATCACTACATGCTCATTAAATAGTCTCTCCATCTTTTGTGTAGAATCCCTTCAAGTACTGAAAGGCCACAATTAAGTCACAACGAAGATTTCTCTGTTCCAGGCTGAACAATCCCAGTTCTCTCAGCCTATATCCCTGCTTACACCAAAATACACACAACTATGTTACTCACTATATGACATTATCACACAAAGTCAGAAGTTCAAGTATTTATAGACTCATACAGATATTCAGAAAAGAGATTATAGACAGCAGTACTCTTTGAGTCAACAAAGTGCCTTGTTGGGACAACACAGAAGCTAACAGGGCCAACTGTGTCCTGGGGGCATCAAGCATGGTATTGCCAGCTGGGCAAGAGAGGGAGAGGATTGTCCTGCTCTGCTCTGGGGTAGCCTCACCTCCAGTGCTGGGGGCAGTTCTGGGTGCCACAAAATGAAGTGTTCAAAGAAGGGACGCAGAGATGATGAAGGGACTTGGGGTGAAGCCATATGAGGAGTGGCTGAGGGCCATTGTTCTGTTCAGCCTGGAGGATACTGAAGGAAGACCCCATTGTGGTCTGCAACTTCCTCATTGGAAGGAGAAGAGGAAGGGCAGACCCTGATCTCTTCTCTGTGGTGCCCAGTGACAGGACCCAAGGAAATGGCCTGAAGGTGTGTCAGGGGAGGTTTAGGTTGGGTATCAGGTACAGTTCTTGCCCCAGAGGGTGTCTGGGCACTGGAACAAGCTCCCCAGGAAAGTGGTCACAGCACCAGCCTGACTGAGTGCAGGAAGAGTTTGGAGAGTGCTGTCAGGCACATAATGGGATTCTTGGGGTGTCTTGTGTGGGGCCAGAAACTGGACTCAATGATCCTGATGGATCAGCACATTTTATGATTCTGTGATTGAGACAGCCATAAAATATTTTCCACTCAAACATGGAAAGTTTTCCCCATCATCTGCCAGTGAACTTTTTGCATTTATTTCAGTGGACTTTAAAAAGTCCAAGTTTGTAGCTAGGATTACACTAGAAATTATGATTTCCATTATATAAAACAGATAGTAACTTAGAAATACAAGACTTAAAATAATAATTAATTCTGAAAAAATTACACAGATGTTTATGCATTGCATCTACTTTTAAATATAAATTAAAAAATAAGTGTGAAATACTGTAGACTTTTGTCAATAGTTATGAAGACAACTGTTCCCCCTTCATCCTAGATGTGAATGCTTATCAGTCAATTCAAAAAAATATCAAAGGTATTAATTATTTTCATAAAACATACATTTTTTTTTTCATTTTAAATGAAAGAGAAGAATCAATTTTAGTCTGAAAGAGACATTAAAAATGTAAGCCCAAGAGTATGGAATACAAGATTGTAACTCCTAACTTTTTTTTGTCTCATGTATCTGAAGAAATCAAATTAAACCAGTTTGCCTCTAGGGTTTAAAACATCATTACAATTCATCTTAATAATGAAGTTAAAATTAACAGAAAGAAGGCAAAATTTAAAAAAAGAAAAGCGACAACGAACCCTCGACCAAAAGTCTTTTCCCCTGCCCCCACATGGGTTAATTCAAGAAAAATGCATAAAAGTGTATCTGCTAGATATATTTAAAATGAACTTGGAGGTATCAAGAGCATATATGTCACTAGATTAATGAAACACAAAACTGTGTATACATTCTCAGATACATTTTCAAAAGCAATAAGTGTGTGTTTTCTAAACAAGACACAAAGAATACAAAATATGAGAACTAAGATATGAAGCTTTGTAATAGTTGTGTTAATAACCATACATGCTCTGAAAGTATCTGCACCAATTAAGCCTTTTTTAAAAAATGTATGTATTGCAGTCTGGCTCACTGCAACTCTGAGTCTCGTCCAGCTGGGGGGAGTGCTGAAAATTAAGGGGTGGGAATGATGGAGGTGCCGGAAAAATAAAGAACTTTAATAGTGAAAATAACAGATGCAGAAACCTCACAATCTGAGGGGCAACATCCCAAGACAAAGGGGCACAGCAAACATAGAAATATATAGGGGTATCTGAGGGCAGGGATCCAATATCGAACATGGACTGGGAACATGACCTTGGATGTGACAGGTCTCAAACCAGCTGGGAACAAGAACCAGAACCATGGGCTATTATGGGATAATACCATTAACATTCCAACTCTCATGGCTACACTCTTCTCACCATAACCTAAGCAGATAGCTCCCATATCCTGCTCTCTTCAGTATCCTGATATCTTCAGTATCCTGCTTCCCATGGTGTCAGGTTGAATCGTCCTGCATCAGCACCAAGGCTAAACCACCACTCAGCTCAGCCAGTTTGGGTCTCACATTTATCTGCAGAGAAATGAAAGTACAGTGCAGAGGTCAATAAGGGCATCTAATCTATCCAGGCCCCCAGAAATGCTTTAACGAGTTTACTGACCTTGATCATAAACCGTGATAAGAGATTTCAATTCCTCCAGTGTATGAGAGGCACCATACAGCATTAAGCCTGCTGTCTCCCACTCCTTTGGAATGTGCATTAAGATTATTAGGAATGTTTTAGATTACAAATTAAGTCCTTTAGGAGACAAAGGTTGCATATCCCACCTAAGACAATGATGCTGACAATATTGGATAGTGCTGTAAAGCAGAACAAAGAGAGAGTGCTGGTTGTTTCTCCAGCTGTCAGGAAAGATCCCCATTTTGCTAGCTTTTTACCCGGACTGACTTCAATTTTTGTAGCACTGAATCATTGTGCACCTATTTTAAACATTCTGCATGCTTTAAACAGACCTGTGGGAAAAAAACCCACACGTATACTCTGCCTTGGTGAAGAGCTTAAACAGATAGGAGTTTGACTGTAGGAGGTATTTCCTCTTGGCCTTCTGCCCTTGCAGCCTAGAAGAATTTTTGTCAGCTACAGCAAAACCAGCAGGGATGACAGAAGTAGAAATTTATATTTGTGGGAGGGAAATTGCCCTCTCCCAAGTTTCTCTACAGATTATTTCTGCCTGAGAGTTGCAGGGTTAGAAAGTGACTGAGTCAGCCCAGCTAAATCTGAAATTACAAACTCCAGAGAGGGTCAAGTTATAGACAAGACAACACCAGGGGCAATCACTGGAACTGCAGTACACTTTCTATGATTCATTTTGAAGCAATGCCATATACAGAAGCAACACAAAAAGCTTGAGTTTAACCCCACTGGAAAAACACAGAGATCTACAAAGCTTTTCAGTCATCAGTGCAAGTGCTTGTTTTGTTATCACCTTCTCACTCTCTGATTATCCTGAAAGGTGCTATGCCATTAAAGTCTGTGGCCTGTCTTCCCACTTATTTACCTGCTTCACACCGCTTTCCAGCACATGACCTTGTTATTTCTTCAAGTCTCTTTGTAACAGAGAGACTTTCACTATGCAGGACAGGTACTATCTCTGTGGAATTTCTTGCTTCAGAATTGTTTGGATTATATGTGTCAAAAAACCCCCCTAACAATTTTATGAAGGAATAATCCATGCAGTCTATTAGCCCCATGGAACCACATTATGAAATTTCTGTGTTGAATTGCTGAAGAACAGAAAAAAATCTGGGTAAGCATTTTTACATTCATTCCTTAAACTCATCCCCATTCATAAGTGATTGGCTACTCTCTGAAAGAGGATAAATTGCAGGATGGGCACTCAGTTTGACTGGGACTAGTTGCTTTTCTTTTCGCCTGTCATTTTTTGAAATTGTTGCTTACTGTTACTAATTAAAGCAGAATTAAGACAAGTGAAAACTTTAGCTGCAAACTGTGTCCATAAATGATCACTGTTCAATTTGTCAGAGTTTCAGTCCAAGGCCCAGGAACTTGGTGATGGCTGTAAGGCAAATTGAGGGACCTTTGGGACAATCTCTTATATCATGTTGTTCTCATTAATGCCCCATGTAAACCTGGCTTCATTTTTTTCCTCCTCTATAAACCATGTTTTCATTATGCCTTTCAAGTGAGCATTTAGCAGGAAGAATTGTATACTAAATGTTTTCATATTTCCATGAGGTTGTCTATAAATGATAAAAGAAAACCTGACAAAGGGAATCCAGATTTGTATCTTGTAAATGTGATTTTATTTCCCTCCTCTGCTGAAAGATGTCTTTGGCTAACAAAGACATGTATTTTGCAATCTACCTGAAGAACAGGTTCTTAATTTAATAGAAATATCAAAAATTGCTATTTCTGAAATTGGTTTCTGATTTGGATGAAATTCATTAAAACAATGATGTCACTATGAAACCATTGTCATGAAATGGTGATTGGTTGATTGAATAATAAAAAGAAACTTCTTGAATTCTTCACTTAAAATAATACTCATTTACTGTTGCACCGTTCTTAGAGGTAGCTAAGCTTCACATATTAGTCACAGCTACTGTGACTGTAACAGCTACTGGCTAATAAACATCATCAGTTAATAGTTTTCAGATGTAGTCTCTGTACTCTTTAGCCATACAGAAGAATAAGTATTCATTGCTCACTCTGCATTACAAGTAATCAAATTCACGCTGGTTTCCCTTGGTAGACTGAAACTTTTTCAAACAAGACCACAACAGAGAGCTGGTTTAGGTACTCAGATGAACGCTTACAGTGCAAGGATCCAGGTACTCCCATGTTTGCTTGGACTTTCACAAATAAAGAATAAAATCAATCAACAAATCAAATAATTTTACACTAAGATCTATTATTGCTCAGAGAAATCTTGAAGATTTATTTCTAATCCATGTGATGGAAGGTGTTAGGAGATCTCTAAGAACTTGTTTGAGAACAGAAAAATTAATGGCTTCTAAGGCCAAATTTCTAACAGGAAGGCATGGCTCATCTCCTAAGCTCATATGTGCTTGAAGGCTGTTCTTTGAACTTGTCTTACCCTTCCCATGCTTCAATTCTGTGCAAGTGCAATTAAGTTGTGAAGGCTAAAATGGAGGTTCAGTGAGGCTTGTCAAACCCACCACCCCAGCTGCAGGCTCAGGACTGTTCCATATGGTCTCCTTGGCAGCTTGGACTGAGGCACTTCACTTCCTTAGATCACCTATTTAGTGCACATATGCAGAGGACATTGTGTGGAGGCACATTTGTCTCACATGACTTCTGTTTTGTCATCAGCATGATTAGCAAAGGGAAATTTGCTTTTTCATCTCTAGCATAATTTTGGAAGTTACCACAACTGAACGCAAAATCATAGCTGCCTGGAAGTTTAGATTTCCACCAAGAAGATATCCCTAGCTGTAAGAATCCATGCTAGCTTCACCTCTATCAAACAAGGTACAATTGAGGATATTCCAGTAGAATATGATCTATGGGACACTGTACTGAGGCTTTAAAGAAAAGTTACAAAGCTAAATAAATGTAGGCGAGGATCACTGTGTTCAGATTCCTTGTAAGATTACATTACTACATTTAAAACAATTAATACAGACCAGAAAAAGACATATGTAGGACAGGAGAGAAACCTGCCTCTGAGATACTTGAGATTTTGCTACAAAGGAAACCAAACTGGGATGAGTTTTGAAGACATAACCTACCTCCTATTCCCCCATTTCCAGGCTGCTTGTTTGCACTGGCATGTTGAGAACTGAGTTAAACAAGATAAACCAATGTTACTGTAGAGGTTCAGATCTCCTCTCCCAGGGATTCTTCATGTCCCTGTGATGGGACATGAAGAAACATTCAAAAAAGAACTAAGGATGGTTCAGAGTTGATATTGGGAAGCATTTCTTTACCCATACTGGAACAGGCTTCCTAGAAAGGTGGTAAATGTCTGTCAATGTCTAAGAGGCATTTGGACAGTGTCCTTAATAACATACCTGAACTTTTGATGAGTCCTCAGTCCTTCAGAGGGTAGAAGATTGTTGTAGGTCACTTTAAATTCTGGTGTATTCTAATCTAGTCTATTTCTTTCCATTCAGTTCTATATTCAAAAATAGGGGCTTTTTTTCCCATTGAAAATGTTATTTTTTCCCCCCAGTTACAGACATCCAGTATAAGGAATTGTTGGTATTTTTCATTTTTTAAATAACGTACCATCAGTGATCTTGACACATACTGCAACTCTCACTAGCATATTTATCGTGTATGCTTTGCCTGCAGACTTCAGAGTGTCTCCACGTTATAAACCTCTTGCTTTACTTTTCTTTCAGCTAAGAGCCTCTGGCTGTGGATAATATTTTATATTTTGGATGGAAATCTACTGTGTCCATGGATCACGTGTATTGCTTTTGTCATAATCCTGTAAGTGTCAACACACTCAGGTGTTTTATTAAATCCTCTTGTGGTTGTTATATTAGTAGGATACAAATATAAATACACTGATGAAAAATAGTTAATTTAGATAAGACTAAATTAACACACATGGAAGAAAAACTTGGTTTCTTTAATTTGGACTCTACAGATATCTAAGTGCTTGAAAATTACATTAAGTGAGAGATTGTTCTCTATTTAATATTACAGGCAAAAATTCTTTAAATGTTCTTCACCAGGATCAAATCCAAGTTCATTCAGAAGATGAATTCAGAGAAGGTGAAATTTATTTGAAACAAAGCTGTTCAGAAGGATAGGCCTTGGCAGCAGCTCCTAGCTCTGCCTGTGGGTAGTTACAACCCTAGCTCACTGGACAAAGGAACAATTGACACTGGTAAGCTGATCAGGGGCTGTAGCCCTCTTTTTGGACTCTCTCTAATAGCTGTAGATCTTTCCTACATTGTAGCACCCAAGACTGCCTCCCAGACTCAAGTGAGGCTGCCCCAGTGCAAAACAGAGCAGCACAATCCCTTCCCTTGCCTGCCTGGTTATGCTGAGAATAATGCCCCCCCAGGCATCATCCTTGGCCTTCCTGGCTGCCAGGGCTCATGTTTAACTTGCTGTTGACCAGGATCCCCAGGTGCCTTTCTGTGGCACTGCTCTCCAGCATCCCATTCCCTGGTCTGTCCATACATCCAGGGTTGCACGTCCCAGGTTCAGAATCCAGCACTTTCACTTGTGTAACACCTTATATGTGGTGATTGCCCAGCTCTCCTCCCAGCTGAGGTCTCCCTGCTTTAGAGGGAGTCAGCATCTCCACCCCATTTCTTTAAGCAGCATTGTCAGGCTTAGTGTACCTGTGAGGTAGGAGAGAGGACAGGAGGATGGAGAAGGTTTAGTCTATGGGCCTCCCTGTGTGTGTGTGAATCACCAGTGAGCCAAGAGCCATTACTGTTCAGTATCAAAGGAGATTAACTGCCCAAGAGTTTTTCTTGTCCTGTCATTTCCCTTCCTTCCCCTGGGGTAAGTTCACATACCATACTCTTACAGGAGCTTTAGTATGACTTCTAATGACATTTGCTGCAATTGCCTTTAGGTAGATTAAGAATTATCATAATGCAGCATATGCTAAAAACCCTCTCTTCTGCTCTTAGTCTCATTTCAGAGTAGAGAAAACCCTTCAGAGTAGAGGGAACCCTTTAGTCACACTTAAATTACCACCAAATATGCTGCAAGCTGAGCTATGTTCCATCTATACCTTTTGATAAGGTTTGTGTTGCTTTTCAAGCATGTAAAGTTTGGTATCTCTTTGAATAACTAAGATCTAAAATTATTTTGGTTGGAATTAGAACTGTTCTTAAGTAAGGAAAAGCCTTTCACCATAAATTTTGTTTTACTTTACTCTCATTTAGTTCTTAAAACATTAATCTTATCTGTACAGAAGCTGACAATCAGAAATATGTCAATCTATAAACTGAGAAATATGCCTATTGAGGATGTGGAACTCTGGATATTTATACAATATTGTCTCAGTTATATCCAAAGGTCACAGACTAAAATTTTAAATGTTCATATCTTTCATTAAAAGGCTGCAACTGGTATCTTATAAAATGTCAAACCATTTAATTGCTGATGTTATTTATGTCTGTACATTCTTTGTGGCACCATTAGGACAAATTAAATTTTGCCATCTTTTGAACAGCAGCTTGAATGAAACATGTCACCTCTTTGATATACAGTAGGTGAAATGTGTGCAAAACCAGGAGCCAGAGAGTTTGTTAAGCCTATTGCTTCTCTGAATGTTTTCTCACTCTTATTGCTGAGCTTGTAGCCATAGTGGGCTTTTAATACTGTAAATTGCAACAAACTCACATGTGAGGTTTCCAGTAAAAATAAATTAATTGGGTTTCTCACAGAAACAGCAGCTTTTCATATCTTGCTTTATCATCCATTCTGCTAGTATTTTTATCTGACCAAGGGTGACATACCTGTGCAGAATTCTCTTTTTATCTCCTCTTATAGTTCAAGCCTTTTTTCTGTCTCAGACCTGTCACTGACAATCCTTTTGTATTTTCCTTTGTTTAATGGTAGATCACAGTAGTCAAACTTTTAGAAACTTCTTCTGTACCTCTGCAGAGACTGCTTCAGTAAGGACAATAGAGCTGTCACCATTAAGAGTGAGAGACCCCTGTGGTTAAACTGTCTCCAGTGTAATTGTTTCCAAAAATGATAGGAGAATGAGTAAATGGATTTCTTTCAGCCAGAGAGCTGCTTTACACATGCACTAGATCTTCTTGGAGTCATGTAATAGAGTGAAGATGTGTTAGGAAGTTGGCCAATTCTCTTATTTTACTGCTGGTGATTTGTTTGATGACAGGCTTGATAATTAGCAGTTTGAAAGAAATCAATTGGTGGCAAGCCTATTAATGTTAAATACTTAAACATCACAGAAGCATGTACTTCAAACACAATAAAACATTTGTTAAATGTCAAATATCAATGAATGTCAAATATCAATGATGGAGCATTTACTAATTGAGTAGAAATCTTGGGGCTACTGTGATGACCATAGTGAACTGGAAATTCACTACAAATGAAGTGTTCAGGGATTTTGAGGCATTTTAAAAGTAATTTTCCATATAGCTTCCTGTGAGTGAAATAGACTTATTTTGAAATAATTCTAGAGCCTCCTCCTGAAAATATTCCTATGAACAGTCTATTAAATATAATAGGACTACTCAAAAAGTTATGTGCTCCTTGCAACAGTAAAGCTTTGCAAGTTATGGAAATTCATCATCATGAAAAGTAATGACTTTATTTTATATGACTACTTCTTTCCTTCAGTTATGTGATCCTAGTAACTTTCTAAGCTGTACGAAAGATTGAATTTTTTCTCCTTCTGTGATACAAAGTTGATCACAACTATTTATTTTGTTATTTTGGAGACACCTGTTTTGTCTAAGCCTAGTTGTTGATGATTTCACATTGTTCATTGTTAATTTATAATAGTTCATTTTTGCTTGTTTTAGAGGACTTTTTCATAATGTTGTATGTTTTAATCTTAATAGATATCCATTGTACATAACAAGTATAATAGAATTTTTTTCTAATACTATAAAAAATCTCAGGTTTTTTTGTTTTCACTTGTCATCCTGCTAACACATAAAAGTTTTCTCAGAAACATGACAGTAGACATACATGTCACAGGTTATGTAGGATAAGGCAATCTTGAAAGAGGTGGTATTTTAATGGTTTTTGGATGAAGATCAAGTTAGTTCTAATTATCTAGCCTTATCCTTAATTGTCTCCAGCAAGAAAAAGATGAAGTTTCTGTAAGGAGGTGGTGGGTGTATAAAAATACGCAGGTGAAAAAATAAATTTTTTTAACTACAAACTGGGATGTGAGAATTTTTCTGTTTCAGTACTGACTAAAGATTTTTACCATGTAGCTATCATGTTCTGTTTCTACCTACTAGAGTTTTGAGACGAGCTATATAAATTTCCTGAAGCTTTTTACCTACACGTGCTGAAAGTTACCCACTGGAATTAGCCCCATCTATGACAACTTCTATGCACAGAGGGTTTGCAGTATCAGGGCCTCACTGCTAATAAGGACTACTTTGCCATCTTTGGTTACAGTTCTGAATGAGAAGAGCTGCTTCATGCACCAGTTATGTATCGTCCTTGGCAGCCCCTTGTACTGCTTTAAACTGCCAGTAGATAGTAAATGAGTGAATGGCACAGTGGTGAGCAACTAAAGCTTTAGCAGTGTTCTATCAAGAAAAGGGAGCCTATCACTCATTGCTAGTAGTGGACAGATCAAAGGGAAATATCAGTTTCTGGGTAAAATCTGAAGTAATGGATCTCTTCTTAGAAATCACCTCCTGTCCTTTCTTCCACTCTCTCTCTGCAAATTTAAGAACAGTTTCTAAACTCTTTACCTTGATATTTGTTCTCTGAGATGATCAAACAAGCTGGAAGGATTTGGAGGATAAGGCTGGGTGTGGTAGGAGTGAGGGCATCTGAATTCTGCTCTTGGTGGCAGTGTTGGCCCTACAGAGGTACTGATGGCAAAAAATGAGAAATAAATCATCAAGAATTTCTTCATGGTGTCTGCAAGCTGGGGATACAACTGATAAGAGCAAAGTGTTATCACTTTCAGCAGATTCACAGACAGAGTCATGCAGGTTGATATCATGGCTCTTGAAAACCTGCACAGTAACATGTATCAATAGAGACAAGCCAAGGTTTCTGAGACTCATTTGAACACTAAGCAGAGACCAACATTCTGCATATAAGGACTACAAATAACTATAATATTCACAGAAACAGTGAATATTGAGGCATTTGATGGCCAGTAGCTGTATATCAGATATGTATTCAGAGGCCCACAAGGCTGCCAGAAGGTGAAAGACAAGACTTGGATAGTTTTGGTGAGCATCCTGTATTGATTGCAGCTGATGTGTTACAGCTGCAATGGTTTCATGTTTTGTCTGAGCAGCTTGACACACAACATTGGAGATGGTGGGGGGAGTTTGTTCTTTTATTGTCATTTGAAAATCGCTGTTATAGCTTTGGGATTCAAACCATGTGTTGTAAAGCAGCTGAAGTGTGAAGTCATATTAGGAAAGCTGGTGAAGCAGACCTATTTTTCTGTTTCTCCAAAATGTTGAGGGTTTTTGAAAGTGCATGCTGCTGGCAATACATTTTAGAGGAGGCTGGATGGTTTAAGTGGTCTGGCTTCTTCTTTATGAACTGGCCACAGAGGAAGCTATAGGATTAGTAAATTGGTAAAGTTTTACTCAAGCAGTTGTTTAGGATGTTTCAGACTGGAAATATATTAAATACGTAGTCCCTGCTTATGCCTCTGCTCTGACAAATAATGGTAAAAGACGTTTAAGGTCAAAATTTTGAAAGGTAGCTTCTTGGTATTTAGAAACCTTCCTGCATTCACTTTTCTCAAGCAGTGATACTGGCAAACCAACACATTTTGACTTTGTCCACACAAAACCTATCACAGGCAAATGATAGCCAGGAAAGTTCAGTGTGCAATCTTACATCACAACAGTTAGATCTGTTGAGAAAGTGAGACCTTCCAAATGTAATCCAGACTGACACTTTCATCAAGTGTTATATGTCTTGAAGGGTTTTTTTGTTCATTTGTTTGTTTTCCCTGTGGTTTTATGCATTTCCAGTGGCAAAAAACTTTTGTTACTACCATGGCTTGGTAAACACTTGGACACAAAGGAAGTTTATCATGAAGCTGTACTCAGTCAGTAAAGCACTCATAGTAGTGTCTGTCTCCTTCACAAAAACCAAAACCAAAAACAA
>WEIU01005255.1:93572-117098 GCA_013389925.1 Aegithalos caudatus | reverse complement strand
AAAAAAAAAAAAAAAAAAAAAAAAGAAAAAAAAGTGTATTTATGTGTTGGATAAATACAGATAATATACCTCTATATATAAAATACGCATTCATAAACATTTATAAAAATGTCAAATGTTTGATTATTTTTCTGTTAATAGATAAATATAGGTATAGATTTATGTAGATATATAGATGCATACATGTAGATATGGCCACATATTAATTTACCAAAAAGGGATAAAAAGGGAAAAGAAATATCTGAAAAATATTGTTTTTACAGAAAATCAAGTTCTTTTAGTTTCTTCCTCAAGTGTTCCTTGAAAGTACCTTTGGAGAATGAGGGATCTTCTACCTGCCCAAACTGTTTGGTATAGTGAGGGCTTGGAAACTTTTGTTTCCCATGGCATCTTTCCAGGTACACTTGGAATTTGGAATGAGGTATACCTTAGAATGTTATCTCTTGCGCTTTTCAACCAGTAGGATGATGGGCAGCCAAATAGCTTATTTAAGAAAAAAAAAAAAATTAAAAGAAAAAAAGGTGCACAGGGCAACTGAGACCTTCTGGGTAAATTTTTATATTGAAAAGGCATTTTTTTTTAACATAATTGTTTTTCAGAGAATTGTTCTAATACAAAAGTCTTGAACAGCTCTGGAGTGCATTCACACTAGAGACTAAATGCACTTTATATGACCAACAACATATTAAAATTCAAGTATGTCAGTAAGGAAGAAAGAGTTTGATTATAAACTATAAAACCCTTTGCATTTTTAAAATTTTAATATAGTGCATAGCTGGCATTTTAGAACCACCATGTGACTATTAACATTATAGGAAAATGACAGTGTGATGTAACATGATCCTTTTGATCCTTTGGAAGACTTAATAAAAAGTATATGATATTCAGGATGTCTCTGCATGGGTTACTTTTTGAAGATGAAGGTTAAAATATTTTTAGCCTGATTCATGCTCTTTTCAGGTTTATAGAAGCATCATCCCTCAGCTTTATCTGTTAACCCACTTTCAAGGACCTGCTTCTTTTCTGACATATTGTAGGGCAACAAGATTGAGTTTCTGGTAGTTTAGTCAAACAATCTGTTGCCTTCATTCTTCATAGAGCCATAGAATGATCTGGGTTGGAAAAGACCTCTAAATTCATCAAGTCCAACTGCTAGCCCAGCACTGCCAAGTCCACCACTAAAACCTGTCCCTAAGTGCTACACAAAGTCATTTAATATTGTAGGTTATGTTGATTTCCTAGTCTCCCCTACACCTTTTAGGACCATTTTGTAACCATGTCATGCCTGCAAATGAACGACCTCTCTCAGTTCCCCATCCTGATGGTGCCTAGGTCCCCAGGGGAGCTGACTACGCTGTACAGACACATGGCACCGTGAAGAGCCCCAGTTCCTGCAGCCAGGCAGCACAGTACAGGCGTGGTGGTCTCCATCAGCTCTCAGGGACAGCAATATCTCTGTCCTTTCTTCTCGATACCACCTCAGCTACCTCTGTGCTGAACTGCCTTCCTGGGCAGTCTTGGGATGTCTATCCCATTTTCTCACAGCAAAAGAAATTTCCCAGTTGTCACCATTTCATATCTGCTGGGTGGACTACTGTTTCTCTGGTTTGTAAGACAAAATATTGATGACTTCCACCTGGAAGACAGAGTCCATATTATTTTTGCCGAGTCCAGATTATTTCTAAGGATTTGGTATCAGATGCCTATATACCATTTTACCTGTTTTGAACGGCATTTACTTCACTTCCCCCATGTGTTATTTGGAAGAGGAGAGCTAAGCGCGATGTCTGGTCCTGTCTGTATGGTGTGGACGATTGCTGATATGAGTATTATAACAGTGGAAAGGGTCTTGATAGTAGACAGCTGAGAACCAGAGGCCTTCAAAATCCCCCTTCCCCCCCCTCTTTTACTCTGACAAGTAAATCCTTCCTTGTCCTTAATGCTGTAGCATTAAACTGGTACTGTCAGGTATGTTAAGATCCATTTACTGCTTTATTGCAGACACATACTGACTATATCATGGTGTGGATCTGTAAGCATTCAAAGTAACTATTTTAAGCAAAACAGGTTTATTTTCCTGACTGACAGATACTACCCACAGACAGTTAGTTATCTGGTAGGGTAGAGGGCAGTAGGTAAATATTTGTTTATGCATTTAGAAGAGTGGCTAGGCTAAAGTCTAGTCAGAAACAGTGTTGCAGTTCACGTCCATAAAAGCGAGGCCAGCAACTGGGAAATGCATCCATGCAAAGCTTACCCAGAGCTAAGACAAGGAAAACCTAAAGTCATTAGGAATTTGATGCACCTGCTTTATGAGTGGTTAAATTCTCTTTTTGCCTTTCTTTTGTCACATTACTTTGTAAAATAAATTTAGCCAGTAACTATGGAAATCATGCTTTACAAATCATGTTTTACTGACACTTTCATCAATGCCTTCAAGCCTGTCTGGAAAATTTGAAAGTAGTCTATAGGCTGATGTTTCATGAATTTACCAGTGGATGGAGTCCCAAGTAACAGGCACAGAAGGGACGTATTCCAGCAAGCATTATCAGATAGGTATTTTATGTATTTATTGCTATTAAAAGTCTGTGGACTAGCTTATGAACTCTGATATTGAGGGTTTTGATCTTTCAATTTACTCTGGAATGTGTTGTTTGAGGTAGAAATGCTGTGATACACTAAGGCACTGCGACCTACTCACTCTTTATCCATCTTACTTTGTGTTGATTGTACTGTGTATCATTCCACCTTTTACAGCATAAATGCACAAAGGTTTTATTTGACATTTTCTCACAAATCTTTTATTTTAGTCAACACAGATAAACAGCTATTCATTTCTAGATTCCTTCATTTTATATATATTGGGGAAAAATACATGAGAGAAAGATCTCATCAAAAGCTATTATGCCAGGCAAAAATGTAGCAAGCTCAGTAAAACAACCTGTGTCACATTTGCATCATAAGTCCAGACATTGCTAAGAAAGATAGCTGTAAGTGAAATATAATTCAATGCACTAAAAACTAGATAGATAAAAATACATAAAATGTTATTATTATGAAATTATTTTTATATTACTATAAATAATATATTTTATTATTGTAAGTTATAT
Organism: Aegithalos caudatus; assembly: GCA_013389925.1. NCBI lineage: Eukaryota > Metazoa > Chordata > Aves > Passeriformes > Aegithalidae > Aegithalos > Aegithalos caudatus. Next base: position 113,988 of record WEIU01005255.1, on the reverse strand, counting down.
TTTATATTATAATATCCACAGAAGCTATGGTCATATAAAAAGGCAATTTGTCAGCATTACTCTGAAGATACATGTCAGAGGGTTGAATGCTGCTTTTACACATTGAATGATTCCTTTTTGCCCACTTAAGACTAAAGTACTCTTCTTTCTTTTATATTCATCATGTGCAAATGTGCCATTTTTAGCTGGCAGGAACAGAGGTGGCTCTGAACCCTTTGCTGGGGTTTAATTTAGTAAAGTAACAATAATCTCACATCCCGCTCCAGTCTCACATCCCTTGGTTTGTGCCTTCTTCTTGCCCCATTTCAGCACTGCTTTTTTACCTGGTTCTCCCATCTGGTTTACACTCAGGTCTGGCTGCTTCAGTGGACTGGCAGAAATTGCTTCTGGTAGACTCAACGCCACCAGGTGCTTCTTAAAAGGGCTGCCAGTCTATAAAGCTGCAACTAGGGCGCTGTGGTTTCTTCTGCTACTCAGAAAAACTGCTGGAAGATGCAGAACTCTGAGAAACAAAAGAAATCTGTGATTATCAGAGTTTCTGCTTACTCAGTTTTCCATTGCTTCCTTAATAGTTCAAGGAATTTGATGTTGTGATTGCACCTGGCTTAGGCACTTGTCTGACAGCCTTAGACTTTGTGTATCCCAAAGGATGAACCTGTGTATGGAAACTGAAATTACCTGACAGAAAGCTGTACCTTGGCCATACATTTGATATATTCCCTATGCAGATGTCTAAAAGATTTGAGGAAGTAATTTGCTGTCTAGTAGTGCCAGGGTTTTGGGTTCCTTTCAAAAGGAACATACAATTTTTAGCCCTATAGCATAACATGTTTTCTGTTTCAGAAATGCTATTTGGATGCCTTAATAGACCAAGGTGCATTTTCCTATGGAATTTCACAATGAGTCTAAGCACATGCCAGGGCTTTCTTAATGCAACCTCTGATTCCTTGTCTGGGTCATCACATACCTGACCTCTGCTGTAACAGTAATAAAATTTGTGACAGGGTGCTTCTTCCATATAGCTTTACTGTCAGGAGGGTCACCTTGCTTTAGTGGGAATTTTTCTGAGTCCACATTGAATTTGGTATAGCAAATCTATTCCTAACAGTACTACTGTGAACCAGTCAGGTTGCTAGAGAGACCAGGAGGAGCGTATTTGTGCTTGGTGCTTCTCATGGGAAAAAAATGCAAAACAACACAATGTTTTAAAGTTCACATTCTGTGTGAATTGAGCTATACTTCAGGAATTCAGTCACTGTGGAAATTTCCTCGCTTTTCCTATTCATAAGATAATTTCTAGCAAATGAGACGTTTTATAACAATATCCATTATTTCATAACCTGTTCGTTGCATCTCATAAAAATCTGCATGTTTACATTTTTTCATATTATTGCCAGTTAATTTGCATTTTCTATCCATATTCGATTTGCATTCTTTAACTCATCGTTTGCTGGTAAGTGTGTTCTTTCTATACATATTCAAAGAAATTCTTTAATTCAATTTCTCTGTTTCTTCTCATACAGTCTCACAGCCAGATATGCAACTCAGTCTAATCACAGTGGAATTGCAACCAGTCAAAAAAAGGCTTCTAGGTCAGTTAAATATCTCTAATTTATTGCTTGTTAGTGATATTCAAGCAAGTACATGCCCATTGATATTTTATCCTTTGGACTTAAGCAGACACTAAACAATGTGTAATTTTTATGTGTTCAAGCTTTGGAATGATGAGCTTTGCCACAGAAAAGTGTTGTAATAATTGGCTTTTGGCCAATTTGTTTATTTGTACTATATATTGGCAGTATTTGTAGTTGTTATGTATCCTGCATCTTTGTATTCTGCATGTGAAGTATTGGATGTGAAGGATTAGTTGGTGATTTTAGTGCTCTATATTCTCTGGCTCAATTGCTGACTTTAGTCATGACTGAAAAGAAATTTGGGAGTCCACCCACGTTTCCACTAGATGTTTTGCATATATAGCAAACCCACCTGAAAGTTTGAGTTCATAGAGTCAAATTTACACAGAAGCAAATAGAGTAGGAAAAATGAATGACTTCCCAGACTTCTACTCCATCAAGAGTAGCCTGTGCACAGTGCCCATGAATGAGAGGCTTTGTTTTGGCAGTGAATTGGACAGAGCTGTGTGTAGGAGCTGACTTATTTCAGATTTTGTCAGTACTTTTAGTCTGTCATTTCCATGAGCACTAAAATCTACAAGCCAGATTGTAAAAGAAAGAAGCTGAGGTCTCAAGCTTACTCTTTTTTCTNTTTTGTTATTTGGGTTGGGGGGATAATTAATGTGTTCATTAATTATACCTTTGTTGTACAGTTCATTGGTGAGACCAATGAACTCTAAATTGCATAATCTACAATAAAGATTGCGTTTTGCAGTATAGAACACTAACACAATGTGAGTTGCTGGTGATAGCTTGAAATGAGCTATACCACGGTCTAGTTGCTTTGTGAAGATCTTCGTTTTCCTTATTGCTGATTCTCCTGTCTTGTCCACATTCAACATGTCAAACTTAACAGTCTTATTGTCTAATACTTTAAATCTGTGGCAGTGTTTCCGAAGCCTGTTCAGAGGTATGTGACTTGTCCCTTACTTGTTATACTCTTCTTTGCATTTCCTTAGCTGCTTAACATGATTCTGCAAGAGTAATTTAAAACCTGAATTCAATTAAGAAAGTCAGCAAATGAAGTAAACTGGAAAGTGTGTAGAGAAAATGACCTCATGCATAATGTGCTTATTGTGGCAAGTTCTTGAATTCTGGCATGCAGAATATATGTAGAACTATTTTGTATTTTAACAGAACAGATGAGTTTCTAGTGTTGCACATGCCTCTTCATTGCTTTGTCATTACCTTTGACAAATGGTCTCAGGGCTCTTACTGCCTGTCAAATTAGGGTAATGAGAAGGAGCAAATGGATTTTTAAGTTTGTTTTAGTGCATTCTTCAGGGAACAGAAGATCACTCGAATTCACGGGTCACGGTAAAGGTTAGCATGCGTACAGCTGCAGAGCAGAGACAATCTGCTCTGGGCTCAGCACAGAGTGAGCAGGGCAGGCTGGTGGCCAGAATGAGCCATGAAAATGGCCAGTGGATCGGTTCTCTGAGGTTTAAACTGGTAAAGAAAGAGAATATGGACTTGTTTACATATGTTTGCAAATGAAAATAAAATTATTTGAGCATTTCTGTTATTCCACTGTATTACATAAATAAGAAAAATTTGGAAAAAATCAAATGTTTTGTACTTCTTTGTAATGTGATTTTTTTTCCTTTCACCTAATGCTGCTCTTTCATAATAAAGTGAAGTGAAACTAACGGAATTTGATAACTCTGGTGTAATTTGCACTTCCATTATTAAAATCATTCTAATAAGCAAGAAACAGAAGAGAGATGCTCTTCTATGGCAAAAACCTATGACTGATTTGAGCAATTAATTTTGTCTAAGAAATAACAAAACTGGAAAAGGAGTGGGGGTTCCCACAAAAGTGCTTCAAAAAGTTTGGAGTAGGTACATATTAAGGAATCTTACAGCACAAAAGAAATTTAAAAAAATACAGGGTTAGACATGCCAGAAACAAGAATCTACATTTTTTTTTCCTTAGCATAGCTGCATAGTAAGGTTCAGATGGTGGCAGCAAACACTAAGAAATGAACTGTAGTGTCTTCATTATATAGTTCTATCTAAAAGGTATAAATGCATCTGTATCATCTAGAGAAAATAAGTATTTTCAATATTTTTCATTTAAAATAGTAAAGTGGAAGTATTTTAGCCAATAGCCTTCTGAAAAATAACTGAAGAAGATAATTAAAAAGCCAACTTTTATGATAAACACATCTGTAAAAATTTTAATAGAGTAAGAGATACAAAATATTTTTCAACTATGTATTGTTGTGCTTTCTAATCTATTTCTTCAATATTTCCTCTCCAAAAGTGACATATTAAGAACGTTGATATTGCACTTTAATATTTGTTAGGGTGAATCTGTTTTAGCAATGTTAATGGCAAATGCAAAGCATCTTCTTACATGTCTTGTGACTCTAGAAAGCATCTTTTTTCCCTTTTGTGTGCATAAGGATAAACTTTAGTTTTTGTTTGTGGAGTCTAACTAATTTGAATCCTCCTGTTTGTTGTTGCTTCCTGAATTCATTAGATTTAGTTGGTTTAAAATTGATGATCTGATACTTGCCCACTGTCTCTGCTATATGTTGTATTACATAAAATTAGCAGATTTCTTACTGATTTCTCATGGATTTTCTCACCATTCCAGGCTTCCAGGACCCTCAAGGGTGCCAGCTGCAGGCAGCAGTACCAAAGTCCAGGGAGCTTCCAATTTAAATCGGAGAAGTCAGAGCTTTAACAGCATTGACAAAAACAAGCCTCCACAATATGCAAATGGAAATGAAAAAGGTAAGTGATTAAAGTCACTAAGTTTACTTTCTGTAACACACACACACAGAAAAGAACCATCCACAAGGGTCAAAGAAGCGAATGTAGCCTTTGGACTTGGTAAGGAATACATATGGAAATTGGGGCCTGAATTAGGGCTTGCAGTTCAGTTGGGATTTAAGTTCAGATGTGAAAACTTTCAAGATGTTATATTTTATCCGTCTGATGGAAATATCACAGGGTGACTTTTACAAAGTAAATCCATATTGGATGCCTTTAATCTTATTCTATATAGAAGTCCTTTCCAGAAGGAATACTGCCATCATTTTCCAGGGACTTGCCATTTTAGCCTCTAATGGAGAAGAATCAGAATATAATATTTGCATCAGAATGTTACATGTATCTATTCTTTCTGAACCTGGCTTAGTGTGTGCATAATACTGAATAAAGGATTGCAAGTGAAATAAAATTTTGCAGGGATTTGGAGCAGCCATTGTGACAATGAACTGCATACCCTGGGTCCTTCCATTTCTCTTACCCTGACTCTATTTTCCTGGAAAATGTGCCTCTTCAGGCTTTATCTCAAAAAGAATAATGCAAAAAATGTAGCTTTCTGAGTTGTGTAACTAATCCATCCCCTTACTCCCCTTCTTTTTCCCTTTGTGTAATGAACAGCATTTTATTCATATCTCTGGGTTAGAACCCAGTTGAAAATGATACAATATACATAGTACCCGTTTGCATCCTTGGGGTCTGTGGGAGGAACAAGTATGCAGTGAATGTTCTTCATCCAAGCAACAGGCAGCTATCCAGATTTTTTTTACAAAATTCTGATGAACACGCTTTGCCCCTAGCTGTATCTGAAGATATAAAACCATTCCTTCAATAGTTATTTCTTTATTTTCACTATCAGGGTTGAATGTTTCACATAGTTCTATAGTGGGTTTTATTTTATCAACGACTTGTTTGTGTCAAGACATCCAAGCTAAAACTAGAAAAAGATCAGAGTGGAAACTGAGCACACACTGTATAGTTCACAAATACGATAGTGAAGTTATGAAGCAGATGTGGCTACTTGAGTGAAGGTATGTACAGCAGTTTAGGTTTTAGAATTGCTTCATAATGTTGACATGTTTGCTACTGAAATATGTGAGAATGAAATTATTCAAGGTGAGACATGAATGTAGCTAATATTCTTAGCTCATTACTTGGAAACTGTTTTTTGACTGCTAAGTCTTGCATTGCATGGAACATTTATGTGACTTTTTGCATGATGTATTTATTCCCCATTTCTTTACAGCAGAGAATGAGAACCTTGATGAGGGTTTTTAGTAAACTCACCACATTCAAGAGGATAAGGGGGTGCCTTTTTCTGTACAGTCATCAATTAATTTTACAGAAGATAGAAGATGTAATGTTGCATATCTACACACTACTGTGTTTGAGATGTTTCTATATGTTCCTTTTTTTCCTAGCAAAACAGCAGAATGGATGAAAAAACATTAACTTTACATTATAATCAAAGACAAAGAGAAGTTTGTTTTAGAGTATAAAGCAGAAGTTCATTAGAGAAAATACATGCTGTGAATGCAAGGGTAGCAAAGTGATATTCTTTCAAAATATCCTAAAAGGACAGAATAACCTGTATTTGAGTACACTGTGCTCTACTTTTCCTAAAAGGGAAAAAAAACCCCCGTGACATGCTATATTTTAAGCTTAGTTATTATAGTGAGTAATTTTTGAATATTACAATGAGATTTCCAGGTACATTTTTAATATTTTAAAAAATATTTTAGAATGTTTTGTAACCTGAGATTTTTTTTGAAGAATTTGTTTAGAAACAAACTTTTACCTGTACGATAGTAATAGTGTAAAATAATATAAAAACTGTCTTTTTTAAAAAATAATGTCACCATACAGTAATAAACTGTTATTTTCCCTACAGTGCAGCACAAATAAGAGGCCTTATATTTCAATTTTTGCTTCTCATGCAGATGCTTGGAGCAAGATAACTACCAGCTTTTTTTGAATAGTTGCACAGTCCATATACCCTAATTTCTAAAACAAAGAGATGATGTGCTAAGCAAATAGCTGTTAGATATCGGGACCATCAAACTTCTTCAAGAACAGGCCACTGTTGATGCATTTTTCTCTGCTGTACACCTTCCTGTTTGTGCAATAAGGAGACCTCAGAAAATATATACAGAGTAAGATTTTTTTTTAAGTCCAGCTATAAGTAATACTTGTAATCCATTCCTGCGTAACACAGTCACTCAGTCTCAGTGGGGAATGGATGTGTAGTCACAGAGTTAAAGAATACCACAAGTGATCCAAAAGATGATGTGATATCAGCCTCTTATTTGGTATTCCATTATTAGTCTCTCACTGATGTGATCTCCTTTGAACATTGCAATTCAGTAAGTGAACCACCTGGCTCCCCTGAGAAAATGCAGGTTTGCTCTTTACCAAGCAGAGTTTTCACCAACAGACCCAATCCATTGTATTTCACAGGTAACTGTGTATAGCTCTAGTTGAGCTGTCACCCAGAATGCATCAAAGCATTAAACAAGACATTAGCTGAAAAAAACTTGCTTTACTACATTTTTTTTTCCTGGACTTTGTTGCTTACAGATCAATTCCAAAGATCATACCTGCTTTTCAGACATGTGAGATTTATCTGCCTCTGATTTAATAACATAAAGATAGAAATAAAACTAGGAAAAATAAACTTTTTGAATGACGTAATTATTCAGGTTGCTAATAAGGTAGAAAATCAGCACATTTTGAGTACAGCAAAGAAATAGCATACTAATTCATGCCACATTTTTAAAACAAATCTTTACCCGTTAGATCTTAGAAACGGTTTATTTGAACACTGATAAAGGTCTCTGTATCATGGAGTTGCATTTCCAGCTTTTCAATATAATTTAGTGATATAAGATGGTATTTCTGTTTCCTCCAAACTGAGTTTAAACAGTATTTGGTTATTTTGCCCATATGAACTCTGAGAAACTCGGCCCTGGAACTCTACTGAGTATGATGCTGATGCAAATTGTTAATCTCTGGCCAGTATGTACATCTATAGCTAGTCTATGTGTGTTTCTTCTGGTGCCACTATTTTTCCAGTTGTCCCTGGTGGTGTTCTCCTCTTGTGCTGATACGGGGTAGCTACTTTCTCATGGACAGCTAGAAACGAAGACTTGAACAAGCTGAATTCTTTTAATCTCACTAGATAGATCTCCCTTTCCTTCAAACATTCTTACAGCAACCCCTTGCAACTCTTCCATTTTTTACTTACCTTTTTTATTGTGACTGACTAAAAATGGATAATCTGGATACCTGCTTGCTACTGAATATTTAGATTATTGTAAGTAACTTTGCTGCAGTGGAGGAGCTGTTGTTAAGAGGCTGTCCTCTCCAGCACCACAGAACACAGTAAAGGTCACAGATGAGAAGACAAAGGATGTTGATTATGTACTGGGAACAAATAAAATTCTTCACATGTCCTTTATTTGTTCAAAAGCATGTGAAAAGGGGATTTGAAAATGTCCATTTGATCATTGTGGTCTTGCTGGGTTAGGGTAGAATTTCCTCTTTTTACATTGAACTTCTGAGGGTATTGTGTTTCTGCTGTGCTTTTACAGCAGAGGTTGAGCTCTGAAGCAATGAGTTCTCAAGCAGAATTCAGATAACAGAAGTGACTGTGCATTTCAGAAATAAAGGGGTTAAGCCCAAAACAGAAAACTAACTTCATGTAAAATTTAGTTTACAAAAATAAGAAATCTTTTTCATAGGTTGGATTCACTCTGTCTCAAAATCTCCACAAGGTGGGGACAAGTTTCATGTAATGAGCAGCTAAAGCCAAGCCCAACACAGAAAGCAGTTAATTGTGTGCAGCTTCAAGTAATGCATTTGTGCTGGAGGTGAGGGGGAATAGATCTTTTAATTCCACATCTTTAAACATACAGAGACGTTGTCAATATTTCTTGAGAGTGTGCAATTCACATTCCTTGCAGAAATATTAAGGATGCCCTTTAAACTGAAGATTAATGACAAGTTAGGTTCTCTGTAATTTTTTGTTACTGATTATGATTTGTGACATAGAGATCAAATAAATACCAGTTGATCCAGGACTCTTTTTACATTTTTCCCCTCAATGAGTTCAATATTATACAGCTGCAAATATGGCAAGGCAGTCATTCTTCTTTTTAATCACAACACTTTTTTTTTTCCTTTTTATTTTTGGCAGTAAAACTAATAGCCTAAAGCCATAAATATGTAACATAACTAATACAACAGAATGTAGTGGCATCCCACTGTTCACAGATTGTTACATACATTCTGCATTAGCTTTGCATATTTATGGTGAATTTTTCTTCAACAAAACTGTTGTTATAGCTTATAACCCCAATCCTTCTGTGTATGTAGGGCTAGCTTAGTGCAAAGCAAGATGTGTGCAAGTGCACACCCAGTTTTATCAGCCCTACAGCTGATTCCTGGTATAAATTAAGAAAGCCTGGGGGCTGCAGTAATTTCCAACAGCTGTGGCTGGCCCCAGTCTCTGTTACAGCATCTGAGGCTCACTAGACAAGAATAGGGGCACAGCCATTATTCCTGCCTCAGTCCCAAAGGATCAGCTATGCAGCTGCCCACCACAGGTGCTCCATGTTGCAACCTGGAGCCCAGGAAATAGGCTGTAACTTCATCTGTCAGCAAAAATACTCTGAAGCAAGCTGTCCTGGTTTGAAACAACAGGTATCTTCTAAGAAGGGTGAGATCCCCTAATAAATGGAGAATTCAGATTCCCTCCCTCCAAATTAGTATAATTCAGAAAATTAAATGGGTTTTCAGGCAGAGGTATGGGGATAAGAATAACAGTTCTTTACTAATATATACATAACAAGGCAAACAAACAACTACTACAACATTAACAATAAACACAACTAGGAGAACAAAACCTTGTGGTTCACAAAGCTCGGGGCAGTGTGATCTCTTGAGAGCAACAAGCTGGAACAGTGAAATATCTCGAGCTGCTGGATGGGATCAGAAAGCTCTGATGTAGCTGGAGCGGCAGGGATGTCCCAGCAGGGGAGGAGACACAGTGCAGCAGAAAGCCTCACAGCAGTGACGAAGAAAGAGTGACAGGACAGGCTCGGCCCAACAAGGAGCTGAACTCAACAATTCCCAGCTCACAGGAGCCGATGACAATAGATTTTTCTCAGGACCGGACCTGGTGAAGACAATGACAAATCCTCCTGAAGCAGCAGCCAGACCCTGCCCTCTCCAATGCCAGGTGCAAGGGAGCAACTTCCCACCACCCCCGTCCTTTTCCTGCCTTGGTCAAGCACATCCATAAACACCCAGCAATTAGCTCCCTGGCAACCACCTGGGAAAAAATTGCACAAGCAAAAAGGAAAAAAATCCAACCCCCAACACAAGCTTTACCAGTAAATGTTTTCTTGCTTAGAACAGGACTCAGCAGAGCTGCTTGAAACCTTTTGTGAAGGCAGAATAAGCTATTTACAGAATCACAGAATGTATCAGGTTGGAATGGACCACACTGGGTCATCTGGTCCAGCTGCCCTGCACAAGCAGGGTCATCTCACAACACATTGGACATGGGTTCATCCAGATGGTTTTTCAGTATCTTTAGTGAGGGTGACTTCATAACCTCTCCAGGCAATCTGTTCCAGTTCTCAGTCACCCACACAGTAAAGAAGTTCTTCCACATATTCAAGTGGAATTTCATGTCCATCAGGGTCTTCCTGTTGTCTCACCCGGTTGCTGGCGCCACTGAGAAAAGCCTGACTTGACACCCTCCCTCTAGATACTTGTGTACATCGATGAGGTCCCCTCTCAGTCATTGCCTCTGGAGGTTGAATAGGCCCAACTCTCCCAGGCTATTCTGTGGGAGAGATGCTCCAGTCCCTTCATGATCTTTGTATGTAGCACTGTGGCATTTGCATACCAGTCTGAGAAGCACACAAAAAAAAAACACTGGGCAGATGGAATTCTATAGCATCTGTTGAGGTGGAGATGATTGGCTTAATGGAACTAGTTGCTAATGGAGTTAAGCAACTAAAAATGTTACATGTTGTCATATTACTTTTGTTCAGATTTTAAAAAATATTTTTAAACTAGAACTTCTTAATTCTATTCAGAGCAGTAAATTTTGCTATGTTCGCATTCTCTTTGTTAAAGGAAAAACAGCTTCACTTTCAGTATTCTCAAAATTCTGCCTGTCCTGAGTGTATTAGCAGCCTTCAGACTTCCAGATGGATAGTTGAATATTTATTTGAGGTTTAGGGCTGAGACTGCAAAAATTAAAATGGTGCATAACTTCATGCTCTGTGCTGAAGGGACAACTGCCCTTAGTTACCATTCTCATCTATGGTATTATTCAGACAGGGGGGCCCCAAGGTATGACATACTATGTGTATATGCAAAGCATCAAGAACTCTTTTTGTCATTACACAAACTATATTTTCATTGCATGGGCCTTTTGTAGTACAGAATTCAATATACTATAGACCAGCTTATATCTAATTCCCCAACAGTCCCACTACTGAATGGCACGGCAAGATACATCCACTAAAAGAATATATGTCAGCTGCTGAGATAGCTGTGTACCACATGATTTGATTGCCAGTACCACTTCATTTATCTGGTGTTTCAGAGGGGTGGTGTTATACTCAGATGTGCCTTAGGAATCTGAACTTCATACAGAAGAGCTTAACCCTTTCATGCATCGGTCTGTTTCAGTTAGTAAGGTTAGATGATGAAAATCACAGCTGTTAATTTGGCATAGTTTGATTATTGCAGAAAGAGCCTTGTTCTCATTCATTGTGAAGATCCACTGAAGTTCCTGGATGATGCAATTGTAGTGAATGTGCCAGAGCCTTCTTTACCTACCTGAATTCAGAGTCAAACCAGCTATCATTGCTGTACCTGTACTAATGATGTATCACAGTAACTTTCAAGTACTGACACAGGTGAAATTGTTGATAATTTTTTTTCCTACCTATGAAAGTGTACTGGGATAAGTTCTTGAAGTGAGCTGCTAAATATTGTTAACAGTACTTAAAACTCAAAAATGTATTGTCCATCAGCCTTTTTTGCTTTTATGACTATTAAATTTATCCATTTAATTTCAGTATTACTGAGACCTTCTCCTCTTTCCCCCTTAGTTTTCTAGCACATATTTTTCTTTCACTAAACATCAAACCCCTCTTTGTCCAGTTGTTTTTCTCCCATAATTGCAGCATTCTTTCTTTCTTCTTCTTCAGTGTTTTGTTATGAACAAGTGATTGGAAGAACTTATTACAGATTAAAAAATAAAATCTTATCTTGGAAGGCTTGATCTGCATAATGAAATTGTTGTGTTTCTGAGGTTTTCTTGGACTTGTGGAAGTATCAAACACCATAATAATGGTGGAAAAAAAGGTGTATTCTATTAACATCCTTCATGTTCCATGCACATATAAATTATATTTGTTTTAGATCACATGTAAGTGTGTTTTAAATGCCAGGGGAGTATGACATCACCTTCAAGAAGGAGATGGGATAATAACTATAACACTTTTTTTTTTCTGTGTTTTAAGTAGATTCACCAAAAGGCCCTCACCCCTCTGCAGGCATGAATGGAAATGTGCAGCATCCCACCAGCACCGGGCAGCAGCAGGTCTCTGCCATACCCTCTCCAAGTGCCAGCAAACCTTGGCGCAGCAAATCCATGAATGTTAAACACAGCGCAACCTCTACCATGCTGTCTGTGAAGCAGCCCAGCCCTGCAACCTCCCCTACTCCAACTTCAGACAGGCTCAAGCCACCCCCTTCTGAAGGTGTGAAGCCCCCTTCATCTGGACAAAAATCGATGCTAGAAAAGTTCAAGCTGGTTAATGCTAGGACTGCTCTGAGACCTCCTTTGTCACTGAGCTCAGGACCCAGTGACAGTGGGAGAGAGGATGACAACTTTTCAGAGTGTGGTGAAATGGATGTCTTAAGTGGTGGGGTGAACAGCGGCGGCTCCACAAGTAGCAGTCCCAAAGTATCACCGAAGTTAACCCCTCCGAAAGCTGGCAGCAAAAATCTCAGCAATAAAAAGTCTTTGCTACAGCCAAAGGACAAAGAGGAAAAGAACAGGGACAAAAACAAAGTTTGCACTGAAAAAACAGTCAAGGAAGAGAAGGATCAGGCCATTGAATCATCTACAAAGAAGAGCTCAAAAATTGCAAGCTTAATCCCAAAGGGAAGCAAGGCAACAGGAGCCAAAAAAGAAAGTTTAATATCATCTTCTAGTGGGATCCCAAAACCTGGATCAAAGGTGCCAACAGCAAAGCAGAGCACTTCCTCCTCATGCACAGGGAGTAAGGAGGTTGAAAAACCGAGGACTACAAAAGGAAACCAGTCCCAGTCAACACCAAAATCTCAGCTTAGTGAGAAGGTTTCTCCTTCCTCCGGTCTTGCTTCATCTGAAGGGAAAGAACCAAGTGCTGCTCTCACCCCAGGATCCTCCATCAGTCTGTCATCCTCGATGGCTGCAGGCAGTGGCCAAGGCACAGGAAATGGTGTAGTCCAGCTTCCTCAGCAACAGCAATACAGCCACCCAAACACTGCCACGGTAGCTCCGTTCATTTATAGGTAAGATCATGGAGGAAAACTGGGGTTTGTGCTACCATTTAGGAAAGAGAGCTAAAATGGATAAAGTAATGGTGGATCACATTGTTATCCTCCAGTTTCTGTCACAGCATCATGCCAGTGTTTTCCTAATATTATTTTTTAATTAATGTTACTGTATGAACAATTTCTTACAAGAACTCAGAGTCTTTATCTTGTACAAAACCAATCCACGACAAATATTTACCATTTAACATTCAGCGTGTTTTGATTAGAAATACAGATCATGTGGTACATTCTCTGTGCTTCTTTTGAAAGGTCACGGCTGAGTCAGGTTTCTAGTGTGAATATTCTTGTTTGCGTTCTAAGAACCTCAGCATCTATTTGCTGATATTCAATATTTGCTTAGAATTCACCATTCTTTTAAAGGATGATAAAATAAACTCCCGATGTTTTTAGAATGTGTAACAGTACTGGTGGATATTTGAGAAAAAGAAATATACAAACTTCTACAAGTATTCAAAAATATTTCAACAGTTTGTATAAACAGAAAAAGTTGCTGTTTGCGGTTCTTTTCCTGTTTAGTTTTCTGTATGAAATAGGTGTAGATGAACTCCCTGCAAACAGTTAATTTTTACAGGCAATAGTAATTCTTCAGAGGGACGAGGCTCTGGAAAAGAACAATGAACAGTTAAATGTGTCAACATTTCTGTGAATTTATTTTGCTATATGATAGAGCAGTTGAAGAGAATCTGGGAGATTCATTGCTGTGCAACTCAGAAGACAGAAAATTGTAGAAAGATTGACAGGCTGATTTGAATATTTTCAGATGTCAGCTGTTGGAGGGCTTTAGCTACAGTTATGTGTTAATTTAACATCTGATAAATTAAGCAAAATATAGTGCCAGTTTTTGTTAGTGACTAGTACTCTGGATAATCTTGGCTAAAGATTAAAGAGGTGATGAAGTACGCTCTGAGGAAGTATCATTACACAGAACTAAACATAGCTTCAAAACCAATCTGGATGACTGATAAATTCTGAAAATCATAAAGGGGGAATACAAGGCTCAGTATGGGTTATATTTTTTGCTAATATGCAGTGGAGCTTCTTGAGTTTCAATTATATGTATCACTGGATGCACTTAAAACGCATGTGACTATCTGAAATAGCCTCAGTGATACAGAGCATTTGTAGTGTGGTACATGGGACAGCCTACATATGTGTTAGGGTGCATATATAAGAAGAGAGAAAAAGGAGCTGTGCTCTGACTTCAGTTTTATGTGCTGCTTAATGACTATTTTACTGCATATTGATGCCATTTCATTGCATGATGGAGATGTCTTAGTTTTGTTTTAAGCTTCGTCTTGAAGCTGTACGTATTTTGAATATTAAAGGATGGTAGATGCATGCATTTTACAGTAATATTTCTTACTAATAATTGTCTCTTTGCATCAAACAAATGGCAAAGCAGACTGTATTTGAAGTTAAATCTCACGTGAAAACACAATTCTCAGAGTCAGTGTCTGATTCAAAATGCCATAAGCTCAAAGACCGACTTTGATGAGGTTGCTTCAGTATGTCTCCTCTAACTGCATGCAGAATCTGACTAAAAAATACACAGTAACTAAACTTCTTTAAAATCCCAAGGGCTTTGTAATGCCACATAATGATATAAAAGAAAACTATAAATATAATCAAGGATAAAATGTCCAAATTTTCAAAGTCGGCATATTTATTTCTGTGGATATATGGTAAGAATAAGCAAGAGCTGCAGCACTATATTTACATTTTTTGCTCTTCAACATAATTGTTTTCATAGCAGTCACCACAATTACTACAAAGGATTTTCAGGTGTGCTTTTTTAACAGCTTTATATGAGTTAGTAAACAATGATTACCATTTAGACTAACAGGGTGGGTTTTGTTTATTTTTCCCAGCTACAAGGAATATCTAGCCTGTGTGAGTTTGTACTTCAGTCCTTATAGAAAAATGTCAATAAAAATTAGTAAAAATACAGTGCTTTTTATCCAGAGTTCTGCAGAATCTTACAATATACCTGTGTCATCTGTTTGGACCATTAGCACAAGCATAAGTAAGCTAGTGATTTTTTTGATTTGTTGCTGGCACTACAAATACTGTATATTTTGAAATTTTTTTGTTGTTGTTGTTAACCAAGACAATATTACTGTAGATTTGTGAGGAAAAGGAGGTATTCCAAGGACTTTTTTGAGTCTGCCATGTATTTTCCTTAAGTAAGTAATGCAAACCTGTAACAGTTATTAATAGTCGTTTTCAAGAAGTCCATATTTTATTAATGGACAGTAAAGAGAAAATATTGTTTTACTGGGAGGTTCTCAAGTGGAATATTGCACCATTCAGCTTTGCAGTCTTGGTGCTTTGCCCTATCTGATATCACATTGTATTTTTATTCCCCTTGACCACCTGACCTCAAAATTCATATGGGATTATAACTTCCCTTCAAAGATTAGCAGCAACAGTCAGAGTTGCATTTGAGATTATCTAAATAGGTATAATTTAAATTCTTCCATTCTGCCAGAAAGTAATTATTTCTTTTCAAATATGTCTGTGAATATATTATTTACAGTCTACTATGTCCCCCCTGAAGTTGACTGTAGGGTCCAGCTGAAGTAAGATTGAAAAAGATGTAATTTATTTGCCATAAAGCTTGAAAAAGATGTAATTTATTTGCCATAAAGCTTGATAGGAGAGATACAGTAAGAAGGTATAAGAGATTGTAGTTGTTTAAAGTACAACAGCCACCAGATAAAATAACACATTCTTCTATTTAGACAGAATTGTAGGAGGCTGGAAATTGTGCCATTTTCCCAAGTCCCTTAAATTTGTGTTGAAATTGGCCTTAGAATTTTACTGTCTTCCTAGTAGTGGTTAAGTTTCAAATGGAGAATAATAACACAGAAGTTGAGTACTTATTAGGTCACAGTGCAAACTGGAGGAAAAAGGTACATCAATGACAAAAAAAGAAATCCTACTGAATTTCAGTAGGAGAACATTGGGTTGTAATTGGATGCATATACTGCACTTCAGCTTTATTTTATTAACTCCTCCAGTAACCACTGTAGGGGCTTAGTCGGTCTCATTCCTATGGCTGAGATACAGAATTTCTCAAATCCCAAGGCCTGTGTTGCTCAGCAATTGCTTACTGCCTGAAATGCTGAAAGTATAAAAATTGCTGCAGAGAATTAGCTGACCACTCATCATCCCAAAGTATACTTCTATGCTGTGCATTGCTTAAACTTCCATTTTTCAGCTAAGTTTTAGTTTGATGATAGCAACATCTGGAAGAAGTTTCAGCAGTGTCTGAATTGCAGTCTTGCAGAGATGTTCTTTCAGTATTAATCCTGGACTACAAATACCAGTTTGGCACTTCTGTGCCTGCAGAGTAACTGGTAACTTCAGCTACCTAATATGTGGTGTAGAGAAGATGTTGCCAGACCCTTTTCTAAAATGCAGGGTGAAAGAGTAAGAGGTAACAGATGCAAGTTACAGCAGGGGAGGTGCTGATTCAAAGTTTTAGAAGTATGGTTTTAGTTTGAGAGTGGTGAAGCACTTCGTGCAGGCTGTGAAGTTGTGGAATCTCTGTTCTTGGGCATGTCCATGATCCAACAAATCAAGGCTCTGAGCAACATAATGTGACCAGACCCTCTTTAAGAAAGTCATTGGACCAGATGGCACCTAGATCATCTTTCTGATCTTAATTACTTTATGATTCTGTAAGGACTAAAGTATTCAATAGATAGGGCAAAAAAAAAGGACCTGTCAGTGTAATAAATAAACATGTTACTAATTACTAAAACTTTCTTCCCAACTCCTTTACTACCTGATGATTAACATAATTCTTTCACTAGGCCATAGTTTCAAGAGTGAGCAGGAGGTTCAGAGTAGTAACAGATGGGAAGGAGGCTATAATCTGGCTGTATCTCTGGAAGTACAGTGAAATTCAATTCCAGATGCCTATTCAGGTTTTTATACAGGCTTAGGGAAAAAATTATACTACTCCTCAAGGATCCTGCAACCATAACGTGTGCAGGGTTTCTTGAAGCCATATTGATGTCCAGTGTTAATGACCAGACGCTACTTCTGTGTCACTGATTGTGGAGTTGAAACTAAGTTTACAGAAAAAAAAAAAAAACAACAAACAGTTAATTGTGGTTTTTAATAATAGATTATGCTGCTAAACATACTTTCTTCAATAAAGTGAGGACCTGAAGACATACTGCAGTGCTTTATTGATTCCTGTTATGTACATTGCTACTGTGAAAATAAAGCAACTGTCACTACCAAAGTTTTGCAATCGTAGGTAGTGCTAAAGATTTCTGCTTACCACTTTTACTAGTAACAAATACCTGGTCTTTAAACAAATCCTCCCATTTTTCCATGATTGATTTTCAAGTAATTGTATAAGAAAAGTTTCCATTGTAGAGGTGCTAGTTTAAGAAATGGGAAGAAGCATAATAAGTGAAGAAATCATTACAAAGACATACTTGATTAATTGTCCTTTGACTGAAAAAGGTGTTTCCTTCTCTTTGGTCTTTTTAAATATAAGAGAATCATCCCCTTCCTTCTCATCCATGAGGCTAAATCAAATCAACTCTTTCTGGTTTTGTGGGTTTTTTTTTTCTTTGTGGGTTTTTTGTTTTCTTTTTTGGCTTTTTTTTTTTTTTTTTTTCCAGAGGGGCTTCCCCATGAGCATCCTAGTAGCCCTTCTTTGCATCTGTTCCCAATTTAGCTCACAATTCTTGAACATGGGTGATTGAACTGCTCATTTTGCAGATGTGTTCCTGCCAGTCTGTTACACTGACAGTGATACACATTCAAGACAGCTGCATCTCAGAGAGCTGTTGGAAAAACACCATCATATTCATCTGATATCTTTTGGAACATCAACAAAAAGCAAATAAATCTTTGATGTTATCTGTGTTTATCTAAGGTTGGCTATTTTGTTAGAGACAGGAAATGACTGACTGTGTTAGAGACCACTTATTAAGTAGTGCTTCAAATTCTGTTCTTAATTACCCCGTACAACTCATTTTAATCAGAATGAATAAGCTTATGCAGGCCTTACTGAAAGAAGGATTTGTCCCATTTAGTGAGTTGGATACTCTTACAAATGGGTAGCATGTAACTCAGTGGGTTGGGGATAAATATATTCTCTGATTGCTGTGATTAAAATAGAAACAGATTGTTCTGTTTTCCTGAAGGTTACCTAAATTAACCTGCACTGTAGATGCACAGCACTGGAAGAAATATCACTGGGCTGGCTTTGACTAAACTGAAATTCTTTTCCCTTTCCTTGACATCAAGGGAGATGCAAGAATTTAATTATTTTTAAGGCAGTGGGCTGTGAATAGGTAGAGGATAGAGGATTATTCATTAGGGCTGGTGTGCAAGGTTAATGAGAAGATCACTTAGTTTGCTGTTTACTTTCTTTGAGCTTAATCTGTGCTGCAGTCCTGCAGTGATCACTTGAGTCATTCATAGGATTAATACGTCCCATAGGAAGACATTAAAGACAGAAGTATAGAAGACAAACCTCACAGTTTCATTTCCCAGTTTTTAAAAATCAGAATAGACATTTATAATCTTGGTCCAATGTATCACAACCCACAACAGACCCACGGCAACGCAACTTGAAATTTTAGGTGCCCAGTGTATGCCATGGCCTCCTTGTTCCCCAAGAGCCCCAAAATCCCATATCATTTTACTTGAAAATCTTTCACCCCTAGTCTTTTACCATTCTCAGTGCATCTGGGCTAAGCTCAACTCCAAAGAAAATCAGGGCCTTAGCTGTCATGCTTGGAAAGGCAGGACTGGTGTGTAAGTGCCAGCAGCCAGCAACCCCCTGGAGACCTCATAGAAAAAGAGCTATTTGTGAGAGACCTGTTCCCTGTTTCCTCCTTGCAGTGTCTCCATCACAGCTGCCCAAGGGCTGGTGCTTTCTAGTCCATCTATACCACAACAAATAACCAGGTGTCTCAGGTGAGCAGAACTTAGGTTGCTGCGAAATCCATACTTCCCCATGAGACTTCTGTTGTTTCCTCAGACAATTAAAATTTGAATGATTTAAAGCCCTTTGGGAAAGCAAGCGGGACTGTGGAATTTCAGTGTGTTCACTGCAGAGGAGTAGACTGAGCTCATTATTTAGTTAAGATACTCTCCTCTAAGGCATCAAATGCAAAACTACATTCAAGGTTGGTAGGACATAGTTAACCTTGCAATATGTGCTGAGCTTGTGTTTCCAGTTGTGTGTGACAGACAAGAACCAAAAACAGTTTTTTATTTAGCAGTTGTCTGTTTCCAGCATCTCAAAAGTACAGAAATTTGTAAGAGAACAATGCATCTGATCAGGCATAATTACATTTCTATTTCTGAGTTGAATGATTGTAATGAATAGATTCCACCATGTCAGTACTTGTGCTTCTCTTGGTGCAGATACCTGTTTCCTCATCTATTGTTATGAATTACTGAACAAATCCATTCATTAAATTGAATGAAAATACTAACTGAAAATCTATTTAATAAAATAAGTTGCTATAAAATTATTTTGAGAGATAAGCCACTGTTTTTATGAGTTTTATTTATAAAATACAGATACATTACAATAAAATGTTTCTCTTTTTAGTTGGTCATTGGAATCACTTTGTGGTGAATTTTGAAAATTGAACTATAAATGTCACATTTTAAAATTAAGATATAAATATTTCACTAGACTTTTAATAGGCCAGATGAGTGACTTCTATTCATGTCAGGAAAGCTGGAAGAACTTAAACTCTGAAGATCTTGTAAAATTTTATTTCAAAAAGTGGCTATTACATCTTTAGATGTGTTCTTTTACTGTATACACATGGTGGTACATGTTACTATTTGATGACATCGTAGTTCAGCAGTTCCAGTGTAAACTAGATTCTACAGCTGTTCCTTAAGAAGAGGCAATAGGTGTGTGAAATATTCTTTATTATAATTGGTGTGCTCATGTATTTCTTGCTATTTACCTTTGTACAGAAACTAACTATAATCAATGAGGGGTTCCCATTATAATTTGTCATTGATATGCACAGAAATATACCCTTAAAGAAAATATGACATATTTGTTAGAAAGTTAATGGAAAAACTTGTATTATCCCATTCCCCAGGGTTATATAAGGGGCATTATCAAAAGAAGCTGCAGATAGATTTAAATATCTGGGCCAAATTTCCATCCAGCCTTGCATAAGCTTTTTCCCACATGGCCTTTCTCACTTAATATTTCATCAGTTACAAGTTTTTATTTCCTTTATGTGTGTGTAAGGATGTAACTTAACCAATGCAAATGGATTCTGACTAGATCTGGTTGACAAGTCCTGTAAAAAAAAAGTGAGGAAAAAAAT
>WEIU01005255.1:65558-93529 GCA_013389925.1 Aegithalos caudatus | reverse complement strand
AGAGAGAGAGAGAGAGAGAGAGAGAGGGAGGAAACCTAGTTGCTTGTACATTTGTGTAGCTGGACATAAACTAGCTTTATAAGAATGTGACTAAATTTATATTTTCACCCTATAGTGATACGATTCTAGATGGAGCTGCAAGTAGGTCTTTTTCCATGATTACGTGAATGGCAGATGATAATAATAATAATCAATCTTCTTGCTTGATTTCAGAACTCTCTCAGAAAATGACAGTACCTCTTTACCACCTGCTGACTCCTGTACCAGTCCTACTAAAATGGATTTGTCGTTTAGTAAGACTGCCAAACAGTGCCTAGAGGAGATATCTGGTGAGTAACAATAAGTCAGGAGAAGACTGTGAACTTCTTTATTTACACCTGTTTCTTACCACAAGCTTTATGATGAGTTGAAATTATACTTCTGACCTCTAATCATGAGTGGTATTAAATACACAGAAAAGTTATGTGATGCATATTTAGTGCTTCATATCCACTGTTATTTGAACTGGTTCCTTCTGTTCAAATACCTTCTTCATAATTTTTCAGAAACTGGGCTTTCACAATCTAGGGTTTCAGGTAATTGTTATTTTATTTAATCATATTGAATGTTGCAAGAGGAGCAGTAGAAAGTCAACTTCAGAAAGTTTAGCACTCTCATTTAATAACATCAAATTAAATCATAACATCAGAACTGAGATATAAATTACATAATATATATGTTGCTTTTATAAATGAATCTATATTCAGAAAACAAGTCCTTACTATTGTACCTGACCTGCAAGCTGCTGCTAGAACTAAGCTTCTAAAGATTGTGTTACAAGGAATTCCTTGTAAACATTGATTAAAGTCCTTACCAGGTTACAAAGCTGAAGGGATGGGGTATTTTAGTTATACTGGAATAATTCCTTTGAAGTCAATAGAACCATGCTGAGTTACATCAGCATTGGATCTCTGCCTATGGATGCAAAAAGCAAAGGGTGCAACAGCTCACTTTCTCATCAGGTCTGAATTGCACTGCAGGGTCATGTACAAGTTGTTCTAAAGGGACTCTTTGCAAGAGCTGTTACTTGGGGGCTTCAGGGTTTATTTTTGCTGTTGCTTTGTTTTGTTTTTCATTAGTGACTTTACTCTTATAATTTTACAAAAATAAAAAATTATATCCTTTCTCCCTGGTTTTACCTAGAGTTTTGCCTCTTTACCACAATTTTTTAACATTTAAATGGATTTGTAATGAGTCATGTGGTTCTTCTCACACAGGATATAACTCAAAGCACTAATTTGACACATGAGTCTAAAATTGTCTCTCTAGCAGAAGGGAAATCAGATGCCCAGGATTTATGGGGACTGTCTTGACATTTAGCTGACTCATACTGAAAAAGGTTTTGTCCTGGTGTGTCTCAGTCTCTTTGGAAGTTTTCTAACATCCTTTATTTGCACAGCCAGCTTCTCTGATAAATCTGTCACTCTGAAGCATGGTGTAATGTTCTTTGGAGGTGATGCATTACTGTAAAAATACAAAATTACTTTTTATTATTCCAGAAATTGGAGTCCCTGTTCTAATATACATAAAGAATTTAATTGAAACACCACAGATCAAGAGACACTTCAAGGAATCATCCAGAGAGATTCTAGAAAAACCCCAAACAATTCAATACCTGTTGAAATGATCAAACAGAATATCATGTCTGATAACCTTTTATTGTTCTGAACAGAAACAAAACAGTATCAAAAAGAAGAAAATTAGAGAAATAAAACTAGACACCAGAGATGTTCCTAATCTGGCAGTAGCCATTGATTGGCATAACAGGCTTTAAAGCAGAACCACTGGGAAAATGTGGTCAATGATTTCCCATGTGCATAGGGAAACAGTGGTGTGTCACTTGTATTTAACTGTTAGCAGCAAAAGGAATGGATCAAGTACTATATTTGCTGAATAATTTATTGTCTGCATGGATGAACCAAGTCATTGGTGATTCTGATACTAGATCTGCATGGGTAAAAGCTCATGTGATAGTTTCTCAGAAGAGTATTCCATGATGGATTAGCTGCAAGAAAGAACAGTTAAATTCTTTTACTTAAGAGCATCTTTATTCCGGTATGATCAAGGGATTACACTAGTAGTAAAGAGATAGGCAAGATTAATTTTCATGGTCTGGTCACTTATTTTAGGAGTATTAAGCAATGAATCCAGTTTCTTTCATTTTGATACTACCTTTTTCCTGAAGTTTTCAACTGTTGCTATGGGTGGGCATCATGTTTGTATTATCTTGATCTTCTTTTGAAATTTGGTAGCCACCACCCTAGCACAATATGTTTGTAAACAGTAAGGATAATGCAAAAGAGTGAACATCTGTGGAAATCCCTAAACAGCTTGGAGGAGTGTGTTCATAAAGTGCTGTCCCACCTGTATTGTGTTTCTGCTTCATTAATCAGGACTAGAATATTTTAGCCAATATTGTTGTACAGACTGTTTCTCTACTTTCTGAATATTTATACATTCGTTTTGTTATTGCTTCTTGGCTGAAGATTACTGCTCCCATAACCAACCAAGCTGTTCATATCCGAACTCCTAATCCCCCATGGAGCAGTATCAGCCAATTGAACCTAAACTAATGCTTAAAGCATATCTGGTTCAGGACTTCTCCATAATAAAGACAAAAGTTGGATGCAGAAAAAATAGTATTATTTAGGAGTGGTTGGACAGACACAATTCTCCTGGTGTAATTCAGGAACCAAACCCAAGTTAATTTCCTTGTTGTGGTGGTGAAAAGTCCTGGCTCTGCTTTCTGTGTCCAGCAAGGCTGTTCACATCCCTCTTCTACTATCTAAACAGTGGTGATGGGAAAGTAGAAAGTAAAGCAAGAATCTGTAGAGCGAGTTTTCAGCTCTTCTCTGCTCTGTCTTCCTCCTCCAAGGGAGCTGGTTACCTTTATAGCCTCTCCTGTCTTCCAGCTCAGAGCTGGTGAAAGGTGAAGTCAGAGCTCAAGCCACTTGTTTCCTGCCCACTGCTTTGCAAGTGATTTCTTGGTTTTACCTGCACAGTTGTGAGAAGAGAATAGTGCTGGAAGGCAAGGGACATGGGTAGGCAGGTGTAGCCATGGACTCAGAAGTGTGGCTTATGGTTGTCCTGATAAACTGGACAACCTCTTTATTTTGGCCTTGTCACCAATAAGCTGCTGCTCTTGGTGAATATATACATGGCTTATGCCTAAAGCCAGTTTGGCATCTTGGTAGAGCTACTGTAAATCTGTTCCTGTGCCTCTGGTGGGGATTTGTTCTAGATGTGATCTGAAGTGCTTCAGACTTTTTTCCTATGTTTCTTTTCCCGTTTTGAATATTCCACAACTCAGCCAGAGCAGCCCCAATGTTTCCACAGTGCACATGCAAATCAGCACTAGAGCACACCTGAAGCGGTTTTTAGTCTTCCTGCACACCTTGAATCCCTTCTGTGTGCACAGCACCAGTGATACTTGTACTCCCACTGAATGGGCCCTGTTTGTAGGCATGAGACATCTAAAGAATAGTTCTGGTTTGTTCTGTATACAGCAGGCTTGTTGCTCTTGTGGCACACAGGTGTGCAGACCTCTGTCCAGGAAATTCCAGACAGAAGTCTGAGACACCTAAATAAGCAACAATTCTGCATTCAAGTATGGACACAATTTCTTGCATGTACTTCATATACCATTTCCCTCAGCAAGACTACTCAGTATCTATGCACTTAGTTTCTACAAAACTGGAATATACCTTTATAAACAGGATTATAAAATTATAATGAAAAGAAAGGCTAATAAATTAATCCAGTCTGGTTGTTGGCATTCATGGTATGGCTGGGAACAAGTTCTTCAGACTTTCTTACCATTATTTCTTCTTAAAGTGGCTGTGACATTTATCACCTTCTACACCTAGTTTATTGGAGAAGGATGTCAGTAAGTTAATTAGTTAATAATCCATTGTAAACTGTACATGTCAGTAAACTACAAAGTATTATTTTATGAAATCAGTGACAAGATTTGGCTTTCACAAGTGCTGGCATGTTCTAAGAGCTTAATGTGAAGTGTTTGATTAAGTAATTATTAATGAATTTATAAATATTGACTAATTACTAAAAATCTGAGAGATGAATCAGAAATTAAGCAGTACTTTTAAAAGTTACAGGCTTATCTCAGTTGCAGGATAAGCATAAAAAACATTAGAATTTTAATATTTTATGTTTATTGTGCTTAATTTTTTGCTCTCTGAAATAAATAGTTAATTAATACATGCAGGAATAGTTTACTTTTTGTTTTTTTTAAGCAAGCTTAGCTGAAGAGGTTCATAATCTTATGCATTTCCAGATCTATTACATAATTCATTTGTAGGGTTCTAAACCGTCCACTGAGACTTCAAAGAAAGTCTTATCTTTGAACAGCAAAATTTGCCCAAAGATTATTAGTTCTTAAAATAATTTTTATAATTCCTTTTATGAACAAGACATTAAAAATAAAGTAGCAAGTTACACTGACTGCGATGGATTGAGGAAGTTCCCTAAGATGTTCTTGATGTAAACATATTCCTGCTTGGTGAGTGGAGAGCACACTGAATTGCAAGGTATATTGGGGAATAATGCTGTCATGACATTTGCTCTCCTCTAGTCTCCTATACTTTCTTCTTGGCTTAGAAAGATGAATTTTTTTGATTGCTAAAACTAAACATTTTAAAATGGAGAGCTGAGCTTTAGAAAGCTGCTTTTCACTAAATAAACCTGGGCATTTTGCACGTTGCAATTTTATGTTTTGGCAAATGACACCCTGCAGAGTGATGTGGTAAAGTACAAGGATAAATTAATTCAGTGTTCTTTCTACTGAGCACTCGGTCCAAGATAAATAATTACCCGCCATATCTGGGGATGATCACAGTGGCCAGTCTACCAAGTGGGGCAATGGGATTAATGGGAGAAAAGTTCATATAACTTTATAATTAAGAGATGTAGTAAAATGTTTGAAGGCTGAATGAAGGTTGTGTGATTAGCCTCAGTACCTCTGTATGAAAGCATTTAACTCATTGTGTTTTCAATGTATTTCAAAATGAGGCAGATGAATGCTGGATCTCCCAGCTATCCTCACATGGCTCTTACAAAGTCTAGGTGTCATTCCCTTTTTAGTATGGTGGTCTGTGATCTGTGTGCTGCTGAAAGGAGAAGTAACAGGTCAGCAGAGACACTGAGGCCCACTGGGTTGCCCAGGATGCAGCCGTGCCACTACCAGAGACCCGTCCAGCCTGGAGCGGTGTGGCACCTATTGCCAGCACCGTGTGTGAGGTTTGGTGTGGCATACTGGGTCAACATTTTTCAGCCCCTGCCATAACTTTTCCTGCTCCCAGCTAGAAAGAGGACAGACTATACCTGTGCAATTCTGGCAGTCTTGTATCTGGTCTCTCGTGTTGGAGCCGAGCAGCTGTGCCATGCCCTGCTTCCGCAGCAGAGCAGTGCTGAGCGTGAGGGGTGTGCCCTGCCCGTCAGGGTTCCTGAGGCCAGCTGCAGCTCTGCACTGCTGGCTGCTGCCTGTGGTCACACACTGGGAGCTTGGATGGAGGCAGAGCGGGTCCACATCTGCCTACAGCTTACCATGGAGACAAGTCACTGCCTGTAGGTGCTGAGGTATAAAAGGGCAGGTGGGAAAATTATTCATGGATTTGAAATATCAGGGAGAGATTCAGACTTGCTCTTTACGGTAGGAAAAGAGCCTATTCTCTTTATTCCAAGACAATCACCAAGATAATTTTGGTATTACAGGGCCAAATCACAGAATCACAGAGTGGTCTGAGTTGGAAGGGACCCAGATGGACCATCAAGTCTGGCTCTTAAGTGAATGGCCCATACAGGGATTGGATCCATGACCTTGGCATTATTAGCACTGTGCTCTGACCAACTGAGCTAAAAAACATTATCCTTCCTGTTAATTCAAAATGTAACAATGGAGAATACTGTACCAATTTGAGTAGAAATTCAGGATATAAAACCAATTAATGTAAAAAGAGTGAGATTTCCTTTCTTTTTTAAAATTCTCCATTGTCAAAACCTCCCTGTGAGGACTTTCTAACAACCGTGGCTTGATCAGGCATTTTGAACAGGCTGGGACAGCACATGGCACTGTCAGTGCACACCAACACAGGAGTGTGCAGGCAGTGCTGGAACTCTGGGACAGAGTTCTGCTGCAGGCAGGCACCCGCACATTGATAAAACCCTTCCAAGCATCCATATGTCACTACAGCTGGCAGACCCTGGGAGTAAACACAGCAGTCCTATCTTTTGTTTCCATGCTAGAAAAGTGATAGGTGTTTAATATTTGGGACAGTTTTGTGCTTGGACAGACAGACCATTCCTCTTGTCTCCTCTTTGACTGTGTTTTCTAGGTGGGGGTGGGAGTGGTACCTCCTCTTGATGTGGAACGTGTCTTTCTAGAAATACATCAGTGCTTTAATATGGAAAACTACTGTTACTTTAGGCTACTGATTTTTTCCTGACTTTGTGTTTCTGAGAGCTATCTAGGAAGAAATGTACCTTTCCTTTGAAATTTCCAAGAATTTTCCCCAGTGTATCTTCAAAAACTGTAAACTGAACCAGTGAAAGGCAAGAAATACACACTGAGGCTTCTATTAACATCTGTTTATTCATACAGGAAATCTGTGAACAGCTTGTAATTCTTAGGGTGGCATTTTTAAAGGTTATTTGTCTGTCAAGGTTTCTTAAGTAGAGACTTGAGATGAGCATATTTTTACACTGACAAAAGCACTTCATACAGCAATTTCATTATTTCTAGATTTCTACATAATGTTTTGTGAAAATAATTTCCCCTAGATAAAAAGTTTGTATCTAAAAAATTATAATTAAATTCACCTATTTCTTTGTTTATCTGTCCATTATTTCTGGGACTAACATCTTTTTCTTTGTGAGAAAAGACATACATTTAACTATAAGTCTTCTTTCTCTTTGTATAATAAATTTAAAAATAACATTCAAAATTGCTGAACTTAGTTCAGACAGAATACTAAATTGCTTTATTAAAAAATTGCTCCTCCATTATAGTTTTCCTTCAGAATATTGTGAAACAAGGATTTTTTACAGCTTTTTAAATTCTATACTA
Source organism: Aegithalos caudatus (assembly GCA_013389925.1). Classification (NCBI taxonomy): domain Eukaryota; kingdom Metazoa; phylum Chordata; class Aves; order Passeriformes; family Aegithalidae; genus Aegithalos; species Aegithalos caudatus. The sequence continues at coordinate 86,409 of WEIU01005255.1, read as the reverse complement.
GCCTCTGAATCTCTCAGATGTGCAAACAGGGTAGCTTTCTAAGGAGAAATTAAATATTTCCTTTTATGAATCATCTTACCAGACAAATACTGTGGTGTTCCACATCTTGTCTTATGATCTTAAATTTTTTTTTTTTTTTTTTTTTTTTTTTTTTTTAGAGCAGAAATTGCAAGACTGAAGGTCCTTTTGCAAATCTGCTTTTAGCTTCCTGCATAGGGAGTAACAGTGATATGGAAGAAATAGTTTTTCATCCTTACCTTTTGGGGAGAAAAATAGGATATGACCATGATCTAGATCTGTTACTGTAGCATCCCATTCAGGTGAAGCTGTATCTTGAAACCTGTGGCACTGTAAACTGTGCAGAGGCTTCTGTGTCTCCGATTTAATTCACCAGGATGTTTGCTGCCATGGCAGCCAGCAGCATTCACTGCAGTAGCAGAGAAGAGTCATATATCTGGGAATGCAGGTTGAATACTAAAATGTAAGGAGGCTTGTGCTTCAGTGGTTAATTTTGGCTCTTTATTGAGCTCTGACGTGGAGGCTGTACTTGCAGTTCTGTGTCAGCCCATCTAAAGTGTAGAGCTGTGCACTAGGATCAGTCATGAGCTGGTGAGAGGGAGGGAAAAGCCCGAGACAGTACTTGTGCCTACTTTGGATTTCAGAAGGCAGCAGCTGTAGAAAGAGATGCAGGCCCAGCGCTCCGATGAGACTGGTGATTGGATGGAGAGGGGAAAACACAGTTGGCTTTTGGGATTACTTCTGTGCTGGAGCAGAGTGTTTGATCAACTCTCTTCTGTTTGAGGGAAATCTAAGTGAAAATGACTGTAAGTACTGCAGATTAATGTGACGGACGAGAAGTGGCTTAGCAGAGACAGCAGTTTAATTTTAAAGAAGATGACTGTGCCTGTCTGGTACATAGAGTGCATGTAGCTGTGCTTTCACCGCGAATGCAAGTATGTGCTACCTGGGGGGTGCAGCGGGCGGCAATGCAGGGAGCACCGCCCGCACCTTTCAGGGGAATTGAGCTGCTGTCCCTCTCAGAAATATGAAATCTAACTGAGGTGAAGCCCCAGCTGGAAAGATGCAGCGATCTGCTGAATTGTCTGTGTTTAAAGGCACGGAGGTTAGAGGAGGGTGTGTTCGTCTTCAGAAGCAGAAGTCTCTAACCAATCTCACGCTCATCAGTGAAGGGGAGAAGAGGCGATACTCATACAGGGAGAACTGGTTTGGAAACGCCTCCAGGTCCAGCCAGAGTTACCAACAGCGGGATGCAGAAGCTGGGTACAGAGGCTCCCTGTCCAAGGCATTCTCACAGTCAGTGCACTCTCTCTGCCACTCCAGCCTCACCACACCCCAAGCATTTCAGGGGACACCACCTGCTGGAAGCAGGACATCCAGGAGGTCAGGAGAGCGGTGTACAGGTGAAGGCTTTCAGGCTGACAATGAGGACAGCAAAAAATCGGATGATGAAAATGCATCCTGCACATCCCATTTCCCCAGCAGGACCTGGGCAGAGGAGGAGGAGGAAGGGTGCTTGCGTGAAGGGACTGCACATCTGGATGAAGATGTCATAATAACGATGCTGGGTGACCTAGAACAGGTCCTTTATACTGATATTTTAGGTAAGTTAACTTTGGCTTGACATCAGGAAGGAGGAGACCCAAGTGTTAGCGCATATCTGCACGGAGCAGATTTTTGATCTTGACAGTGATTTCCCAAGACAGAACTGGGTTTATTTGCAGTAGTATGCAAAAATAGGGTCTAGCCATTTCTTCTTTGTTTGCTTACTATGACCTCTTAAGACTGTGTGAAGTGAAGACAAATGTCTAAATTGTTTTTGATGGGTGCAGGGGCAGCAACAGCCTGTGAATAACTGAACCTAGCTTGCTTAGCTTTTTGAAAAATAAGGTGAAATATTTAAGTGCTATTAGTTTATTGTTAAATAGTTTTATTTTAATGACATTTTTTCTGATTAATTTGAAGTTGAGATCTTGAATCCAGGTTGTAGGTGGGACAAAACATCTTGGCCTTCCTACAAACTGTCCCTCCAATATTTCTTCCCCCTTCACTAGCCCCCCTGCAGATAACTGCACCCCTGCATGTGGAATTGTGAGTACCAGGGTCTCAGTTTAGCTTCAATAGCCAATTTTGCTATATCTGCGCATGCCAATGAGTATTTGAAGTCCACAGCCATAGGTGCTTCAAAGGCTTCTGTGTTACTGGCTTAACTTTTCATCTCTCAGGCCTTTATAAGAATGCTCAAAGTATTCATTTCCAAAGCTTTGTTCTTAAGCCAGTTAAATGGTTGAAGTAGCTGCTTGCTTTTCAAAGGTTATATGCCATGTGTCCAGCCTGGAGTTTCTTGCTGGTAGATACGTTATTCCTGATTGTGTTTAAACATTAAGGACAAAATTTTTGCTGTGTATATAATGTAAAAAGCTGTCATCTCAAAACAAGAAAGAAACAAGAATTCTCTTGGTATGCATACCTTTTATTATTAGACTACCAGTAGGTTAAAAGGGCTTTAAAAGAGATCAAAAGCTTGCTAGCACAAGAGATTGAACTCTAACCTCCCTCTGCTCCTCTTCAGCTGTTTGTGACTGACAAATCCCTGCTCATTTGTAAGCCTCAGTTTCCCCGTTTGCAGAGTAAAACTAGTACTTTCCTTTCTGAATTAATATCTAATAGTGGACAGTTCTCTGGGGAAACATTCATTATTTGTAAACGTTTATTATTTGTAAATCCTTTTATTCAAATCAGACGATGGAATTCTTACTCTCCCATTTGCTTTGGGCTGTGATTACATGTGCAGAAGAACAGAAATTATTATGAACAGTATTACTGAATGTGAAATTATGGGTGAGCTTCAGAAATGTGGATGTAAAAGTCTGACCTAGGTATCTAGTGGTTTCTGTAAAATGTCTGTTTTGATTTCCTGTGAATATATCTCACACCATGAAAGAAATCAATGTGTTTTCCAGAAATTTACTTAGGGAATAATGATTCACTCTCAATAGGCAAAAATTTGGGGGAATTCTTTTGGAATATTTATGTTTAATATAAATGATGAAGCTATAGATGATCAGAGCAAATGGCCTTTCTTTAAGAGGAACAGAATTTTGGCAGAAAGTTTCAGATTACCCTGGTTTTAGTCTCATCCCAGTCTTCCCATATATAAAACAGAAAGTTTTTTTCTTAATGTACAAACCAGAATCACTTGAGATAACAAGACAGGGAGCTTTTCTGATATGTTTGGTCCAGCAAATATGGCCAGACTCTTATGATGGCAGTGTGCCATATTATAAGAAACAGGTACCCAGAGAAGTCTGGGATCCCTTTGAACCCAATCCTGATGCAATAATCACCATAGTATCTCCACTAGCACTCATGGTGTAGGTAGTTTTCAGAAAAATAAACATATTCATCACCCCTATGGTCCCTTTTACAGAAGGAGTGATGTGGACGGGGAGTTAGTACTGTCATGAAAATGTAGGATCTTGTACTCAGTACAGAAAATTTCTTCACTGTCATGTTCAACTATTTATACTTTCTGACTTGTTCATCCATGGTACAGGAGGATTCCAGTGATATGGCCTTTAGGAAATGATGGAATAAAGAAAGAAAAATTCTTTTAAACCACTCTAAAAGTTAGTGTAAGAATTGTTAAAATAGTACTATGTAGTATTTTAATATAAAAAAACATCAGTTTTAACTTTTTTTTAGTTAAAACTGGTGGAAACATTTTGAAATTATCCTCTGTGTCACTGAGAGATCAAAAGAGATTAGATCTCAAGCTTTTCACCTTTCACCAGGATAGAATAACACCAATTTTATGGTATAATTTGTCAGAAAGCAAAGTATTCTTCACTGTAAAAATATATTTTGGCAGCTTGCCATATATGTACCTTTTTATTTGATGTATTGCAATTATACCTCAAGGCTTTGTTATGCCATTTACTGTGCAATACATATTTAAAAAGACAGTTGCTGTCATTTTTGCTGCAAGAATTTGCGATGTTAACATACAGCAAAGGACAACTGACAAAGATAAACAAGGAAGAAAAAGGGCAAGGTCACTGTAAAATAGGAATTGTATACAGTTCCTCAAATAAATATAAAGTATTGCTTTGCCTTCAATTCTGACTGCATAAACCCCTGAATTTGTCTTTCTGTGTCAATAGAAGATCTTATACCAACAAGATACCCTTTCACCTCTGGTTCAAGCAGGGCAGGTAACATTTCCTGGATCTTCCCTATATCAAGGTATTATGGCAGGAATATAACGTGCTCCTGGGAGTCAATTTGAAGGCATTTGGCAGAGCAGGGAAGGCAAAGGGCAGTGGCAGTGTGGAACTGAGTGCACCACAGACAACTGGCTGGAGGCAGGCATGGACAGTGTGCCTGGAAATTGTCTTGGCTTTAAAAAGCAGTCTTACTCTAATAGGATGTAAATGTTTTCAGCTTACTCTGGCCATGAGCCCTTTTGCCTTGCAGGAATCTCCAGCATGGTAGAGAAACTTCTGCAAATATTTGGTAGGATCCATGACTCCATTGATTCCCAGTGCTTAATCAAACACATCTTGCTTGAAACACAGGAACAGCAGTAATTTCAGTGACTATGAATATTTGCTTCCTGCAAGGCATTACGTGTAAAAACATACACAGGTAATTTATTTTATGGAACTAAATATTGTGAACAGACATGACCTTTGGGTGTGGCTTGAGAAGAGAGAATTTGGCAGCAGTGCAGGGCCTTTATCCCCACTGCTTTTTTCCATCCTGCCCAGGTATTGATCCCACTGCCAAACCAGGAATTTATAGACATTAGCATCATTAAAGCACTGAACAATTTTTTGTGAGTGATAAAATAGGAAAACATAATTTCCTGAAAGACTGTTTGGCTGCAGCAAAGAGGACAGAAGACAAAACCAGGGCAAAGTAGATGGGAAAACCTCAAAAAGGCACTGCTGTGAAAGCTGGTTTGACATTAAGCCACAGCTGCAGGTTATGTTGGCTAGTTCAATGCATCATTTGCTTATTCAGGAAGAATTAAAGCTTATATGGAATATAAATGAAATAATTTATTTCCATTTAATGTGAGGAGTTGCGATTTTTCTTAACAGCCTGCCAAGTGTTTGGGCAATAGGACCTGACTGCAGAAGGTCTGTGAGATACGATGTGAAATATGCAATTCACAAAGTCAAAAAAATAATTATTTGCACTTCAAGTTCAGCATTTTACATGTAATTCTTAATACCAATGTTTCTTGCCAGCCTTCTTAAAAACAACAGTTACAGACATGATCAGAAGTAGAACACTAGCCTTAAACAGACAGAGATTTTTGTCACAGAATTTTCTTTTGAAGTTCAAAAGTAAAACAAATTAAACTTCCTTGATCTATGAATTTGCTAGAAAACCTGCATTTCTGTTTCTTTGTGTATGACCACTGGAGGCTTCTTTGAGCTTTATTATGTTTCTCTTTTTTAGCATATCATACATAACTTCTCTCCTTTTTTAAATTTATTTTTAACTGCATGAAGTAAACATTGTTCAGGGTGTTCCAGGTGAATTTCTGAAAGCTTCATTATCTGAGCTATGAGACTAGCAATGGATCCTGAAGGCTGTTGAAACCTGTAATTGTATAAATGATGCATGTGCTTAGAGTGTTCAGATTTGTATCACAAGAAGCATATTTTATTTTATCCTGTATGAAGGATAATGTCCCTCTTCAGGAAAGCATTGCAGCCCAGAAAAGCAGCTTTATTAAGTGCCTTACTTAAGAAATATTTTGAAATAGCCTGGATGTTAAGTGAATATTGAAGAGTTGTTCTAAGTGTCATCCCAGTTTTGCCAGACACAGATTTACTGTGGCTTTTTTTCCTACTGAGTTATGTAAAATGTCAAGGACTAAAAAGGGACTCTGTAATGTATCAAGTGGTCTGGGGATGCATCATGCCTTGATTGCAGAGGATAAAAATCCCAACACTGTAAATCAGAGCTTCATTAATAGATTTGGCCCTTAACAGGGATTCTTTGGTGTATTTTTAACATGTCATATGCTATTTATAAGTGTATGTGTTTTATTGATGAAAGAATGGAGTTTTTTTTTTTAAAAGATTAAAGGGGCAGCCCTATTTACAATCATATGTGTGTGTTCTCAGCTGTGGATACGTGTGTACACTTCATTCAACCATATAAACTCACATGCTAAAGTGTATGCTGGTTTTATTGTTTTCTTCCAGGGGAAGACCCTGAAACAAGGAGAATGAGAACTGTCAAGAATATTGCAGACCTGAGACAGAATTTGGAAGAAACTATGTCCAGCCTTAGAGGGACCCAGATAAGCCACAGGTATACTGGCTTTGTGTAGACTACTAAAATATGGACCATGGGAGAGTATTACTAGTTACTGAATGCATGACAGACTTAGCAACTTACATGAGACTTTAATATACTATACTGTCAAACTGTTTTATACAATCATTCACAAAGACAGACATACACATTTACTTGGAAGCTGATAAAGTTTATTTTAACAAAATTTTTAAGTCGGTGGGTATGAGATCAAATATAAGGAAAAATCTAAATGTAAAAAATAAATATGTCAGCAGTGGGAAAAAGACACCCTAGTGTAGTGTTATAGTTTTGAGCTCTCCAGGTGTTGTTTATTTCCTCTCCTTCCCTTTTCTTCCCACATGAGCTCCCTTTTAATTTTGTTGCAGATAAACCACCACCTACTGATTGGTCCCTAGAGTCTCTTCTAATTTTGTAATACACAAAATATGTCTCAAGTATTCCACGCACACAATTATTTTCAATAATACACACAGTCTGGTGTGTGACTGGATTTGGTGGTCAAACCACTGTGCTGGATTTTCTACCAAAATAGTTTTCTCACAGCACCTTCAATCCCTTCAATGCACAGATCAGCATAGCCTCTAGGGTCAATATTCTCTTGCTCTAATTTTGGTTAAGATACAAGGTGTTTGGCACCATTCCCAAAAGCAGTGGTTATAGAATCATGGAATCATAAAATTGTTTAGGTTGAAAAAGACCTGTAAGATCACAAAGTTCAACGATTAGCTCAGCACTGCCAAGTCCACCAATAAACCCTGTCCCAAAATGCCACATCTATAAGTCTTATAGATACTTCCAGTAATGGTGATCCACCTCTTCCTGGACAGCCTGTTCCAGTGCTTGATGACCCTATCCATGAAGAAACTTCTCCTCATGTCTAATCTAAACCTCCCTTGTCACAACTTGAAGCCATTACCTCTTGTCCTATCACTTGTTATCTAGGGGAAGAGGCCAACTCCCATCTCACTGCAATCTCCTTTCAGAGTTGAGAGTGGAGAATGATAAGGTCTCCCCTGAGCCTCCTTTTCTCCAGGCCACTCCCTCAGCCACTCCTCATCAGACTTATGCTCCAGTTTCTTCACCAGCTCCATTGCTCTNGAGTTGAGAGTGGAGAATGATAAGGTCTCCCCTGAGCCTCCTTTTCTCCAGGCCACTCCCTCAGCCACTCCTCATCAGACTTATGCTCCAGTCTCTTCACCAGCTCCATTGCTCTTCTCTGGACGTGCTCCAGCACCTCAGTGTCTGAGGAGCCCAGAACTGGACACAGGATTTGAGGTGTGGCCTCACCAGTGCCAAGTAGAGGGGGATAACAATTTCCCTGCTTCTGCTGGCCACACTGTTTAGGCCAGGATGCCACTGACATTTTTGGCCATCTGGGCACCTGCTGACTTGTGTTCAGCCACTGTCACCAGCACCTCCAGGTCCTTTCCATGGGGCAGATTTCCAGCAACTCTGTCCCCAGCCACTCCGTCCCACATACGGAGGATTTTTAAAAACAAATATACTTTCCTCCAGCCTTCAAGTTACTTTACTTCTCAGGGACATAGAAAGCACAGTTCACTGACTTCTCCATTCTGTTTGGCAGCACATTGGAAACAACTTTTGACAGCACTGTGACAACTGAGGTGAATGGGAGAAGCATACCAAGCTTATCCAGCCGATCGACCCCTGTGACTTGGAGGCTGGGGCAGGCCAGTCCTCGGCTGCAGGCAGGAGATGCTCCATCCTTGGGTGCTGGTTACCCTCGCAGCAGTGCAACTCGCTTCATACACACAGACCCCTCTCGATTCATGTACACCACGCCGCTTCGCCGAGCAGCTGTTTCTCGCCTTGGAAACATCTCACAGATTGACATGAGTGAGAAGGGAAGTGGTGATTTGGACATATCCTCTGAAGCTGACGTTGGTGGCTACATGAGTGATGGAGACATTCTTGGAAAAAGCCTGAGGACTGATGACATCAACAGTGGGTAAGCAGCACTTTTCCTCCATTTTAACTAATGCACGATTGCTAGGTGTAGAAGAATTTTTCTAGAAAATTTTGGCACACAAGTAAAAGTTGCATTATAGTTGCAATATTTAAATATATATATACATATAGAAAAACAAACCTCTAATCTGCCAGTGATACCCTCAGCTGCTTTCAAATTCTGTTCCTCTCCTTTAACATCAAAATGACTTTCCTGTGAACTTTGTGTTCCAATATTACTTACTGGAAATTTCTGGTTGTCCTGTGAGCTATCATTTTGCATTGCTTTCCCTGGGATGAGTCTTCTTTTGGTATTTTTATGTTTTGTTTGAGATGGTAGGTATGGCATCGGATGCAGTTGATCAAAAGCAGTTGTTGACAACACTGACTCTCTCTGTTTCCAGTTCAGATATTGTCTAGCATAGTCATTGTAATGGGCCTTTATTGCAGGTTTTAAAATGTCGTGTATCATTTGAGCAGCAGCAATATCTCTTCTTGAGAGACTAGACCAGTTACTCTTATAGTATATCCAGGAGGGAGAATCACAATTTTTATTTTTATTTGCTCAATCAATTGGGGTACTGCAATTTGAGGTACTGTATTCCCTTTGTTTCAAGTTCAGCAATTCTTGTATCAGTCTAGGAACACAAGCCACTTCAGTCCTTCAGTGTATGTTAGAACTCCTAGAGCATTACTAAAAAAGAACAGCCATGTTACAGTTTTACTCATACTTAAATTACTACTCAGTGCTGCTGTTGGCATCTCAAGGCTGCTTGCTGACTAGTATAACACTATGTTGAATAGAAGTTCCACAGAGTACCTGGTCATGTCACACCACCCTGCTTCACTCTATAATTTTATAATTCTTGCTGTCAATCTAATCTCTTAGTTTGAAGTATGGCTGTGATTAAAGAATAGTGGGTGATGAAATTGAGTATGATGCATTCCTAAAGGCAAATCTGTGATCAAAGCTCTCTCTAGGGTAGTGGCTCATCTCAAGCACCATCCAAAGATAGATCTCTAGAAAAAGTATCATTTTAAAGAAAGCATATTTCTGTATCTCCCTGGTCTACTTTTTCAGTGATCTGTATATGGAGCACTGCTGACAACATTGTCCACAACACAGCATTAATGATTGTCAAGTAGGATGCCATACTTATATGTGCTAGAAAAGAGAAAATACTTATGGAAAATATGATAATTTAATATCTGAGGACCTCTTATCATAAAGGAAATACTAATGCTGCCTTTGAGAGATGCATGGTTTTATTAAAAAAAAAAAAAAGAAAATCCTTTGCAGTGCCTCATGAGTTGTATTAATTAGCTTATCACATTAAAGGGTGAATATAGACATCTTATGTGACTTTTCTTTGCATCTGTAATAAGGATAACTCAATAGATAGTAAGTTGCTCTGTGCTCAGTTAACATTTTTAGGTATGGTAAATGTTAAAAACGAGTTGATAAGCTCTGAAATTTCAGGATTCACTGAGGCGTGTAAAGTCTTATCTCCTCTATGCCTCTTGCATTATCAGTTTAATTACTTTAAACACTTGAGGAAAAGAATGCGGCAGTAATTAGAAGTTAGTGCAAGGAAGGCCTGTTGCACTTGTTAAGTCTCTACTTATACAGTAAGGAGAAAAGCAAAAAAGTGTATATAGTCTGGATTGCAGTCAAGCCACAGCTAAATTTAATATGCAGTTCTAGAGCTGTGGAATCTACTGGATAATTCAAGGCTAGCTAAATAATCTGTCAAAAATGTCTGAATTTTATCTTTAATAAAAAGATGAATATTGTATGTAAATGTGACTGTTAATTTATCTTTGAAAACAAATAAGTTACCTTCTCCAAACTCTGGATACCAAGGCTTCAGAAATATTTTTGCCAAACTGCCAGCAATATCTTACCCATGCATTAAATTCCTCAGAGTCTTGTTGAAAATAATCAAAGGAACCCTTCCTGTTTTAAGGCACTTGAGATGCCCTTCACCACATTGCCACCCAGGATACGATGCCTTTGCAAACTGGAGCTACCACACAGGGCTCCTCTACTGCAGCTTTGCTCTCAAGGCCTGCACTGTTCAACCACCCCAAACCACGTGGATAGAGGCAGAGGCAGGTGCTGCCAGACTGCTGGACTGGCCCTCAGGTCTCTGTCACAGATGATTTCAATTAAATCTACTCCCAGAAGGAGTCACAGGGAGAAGGCCAGCAGAACAGCTGGAGTAGCAGCTATGTGTGTGTGCCTTTGTTTGGCCCTGGGATTCTGTGTAGTTACTGAAGTTAAATGTTTGTGTTCTTGCACACAAGCTTTGACTGAAAGGTGGGTTTGTGTGGCAAAATTTCATGGCTCAAGGAGAGCTTGTGTGAAAGATTGAATCGTGAGTAAACTGTGGGAGATCACTTTAGCTATCAATCTAACATTGGGACTATGCCTATTACAGTGTCTGTATTTTATTTTGTGTAGGTTCCATGAGGTACAGACATTTTTTTTCTGAATGTATGCTTCTGTGTTCAGTGCCATACACATGCATGGTTCTTCACAAATAAATTTATGCTAACTTTGTTGTTGTATTAAAGTTATCAGAAGATATAAAGGGGAAACAGAAAAAAAACAAGAGCCCAAGAGGGAAGACAGTTAACAAAAGGTCCTTTGGGAACATAATGGAGCGGTCTTGGGGGTGAGACAGGCTTGTGATGCTGCTCCACTATATGTGCCGAGACCTGTTAGAGAGAGAACCAAACTGTAGGTAGACATTCCAGAAATTATTGCTGGTACTTTTAATTCATAAACTTTTAATGGTTCTCTAGTGAGTAAACAGCACTATATTCACTGTTTCATTCATTAGACATTCATTATAATGTGAAGTAGTGAGAATCAAGTAAAAGGAACACACATTAAAAAAATTCTTAAATATCATTGTAAGGTCTTTAGCGGATATCTCTTTCATATCTGAATAATTGCATTCCAACAGGGACTGTGAATTTGGGCTCCTAATCTCTGTTTCCATTTGGATAAATGCTTTTTTTTTTTTTTTTTTTTTTTTTGATGGAGTGATGTTTCTTTCACCTGGTACTATTTTTTTGAAAAATCAGTGTTTAAAGTGTGTTGTTGAACATACTTGAGGGCTTCAGTCTAAAAATATTTTAGTAAAAAAGGTTGGTCTATAAGTCATCACAGAAGAAGGCAAATGATCCCAGAAAACAGGCAGATAGCCAATCTCCCTGTGCTGGGCACATAAAGTGGGAAAATTTTGTGTAAGTCTATCATCTAATAAGACAACCTGTACCTTAAACATTTGAATTTCACAGATCATTAACTTTAGAGTGAAACATGTTGCCAGATGGCTGCATTTTCCACTGGCTGACCACAAATTTATTTTCAGGTATATGACAGATGGAGGACTCAACCTATATACAAGAAGTCTGAACCGAATACCAGACCTTGCTGCCTCTCGAGATGTCATCCAGAGAGGGGTTCATGACGTGACTGTGGATGCTGACAGGTAACAGTGCTTTGCTAAGTAAAAACCTATCTGAGCTCTATAAATATTTTGCATTCTTTGTACTTGCTAAAATATCACATAAGGAAAAGGAAGCAAGCTTCTGAGGCTGCAAAGTTTCTGAGCACCCAAAATAGCAAATACCACAATGAGTGGGGAGAAAAGAAAAATTCTCATATGGGAAGGAGACTCAAGAAGAACTTTTTGTTGTAGACATAAGAAAAAATATTAAGTCCAGACCTTATTTGCAATCTTGAACTTCTGAAATGGTAAATGTTAAAAACAAGTTTGGGACATGATTTTTACAGGTTGCCTTATCAGTTGATGTGCAAAGGGAAAATTCACATGGTCTCTAGGCAGCAGACAGCTTGTGTGTGCCTGGTGACATGGTTCAAAACATGCATTTGGATTTGGCTGGAGCTAGAATTATGGTCTTGTCCACCTGTTTTGCCCTTTGCAAGTATCAGAAGAAGGCAGTACCAGCAAGCAGTGAGAAGTGAGAATTGGGGTTCTATCCCATTGTTTGTACAGTGTGAAAAGAAAAAACAACTCCATCCTGCCTTTATATATGGGTGTGAGCATAAAAACATGTTCCCACTAGTATTTCTATTTCTTTTCCTTTAGTTTAAAGTAGATTCATATTGGTGGCTTGTATCCACATCTGAGAAATAAAAATTCATAACCCAGCTTTTGCAGAACTTGGAGCTGTCAGCTCTGAGGTTTTGGTCAGACCATCATAGAGATAAGGAACAGCTGTGAAATTTGGAAGTCTAAAATGTTATGGGGTCGATTTGAGTGCCCTCATTTTAAAATCAAGTTTCTTTTAGGAAAAAAAAAGTATTGAATCACAATAGGAGAAAAGGTTCATGGAGTGGTTCTGGTTTTATAAACTTGGCAAATTAGTTGAAGAAGTTCTAGGATATTTACCTAGGATATTTACCTAGGTATGATATAATTTTTACTTTTCACATTTTTCTGATGAAAATATGCCTGTGATGTTAAGTCAGGAATAGTCTGCATTGGTCAAACATTGCAAGCCATGCATCAAGATAAAGGACATAATTGTCATCTAGGAAACCAGTTACTTAAAAAAGAAGGTTGCTTTAGCTGACCTTAGAGCATTTGTTGACCTTGCAGAAAAACCCTACTTTAGACAGAAATTCAAATGAACATGGATTGGTTTCTTGGAATGCAAGCATTGACGTGATACAAAGACCAGAGAAAGCGTACAGTAGGCGTTTAAGAAAATAATTTGGATAGAACTCAGGCAGTAACAGAAGGAGAAAATGAGAAATGAGATGTGGGCAGGAGGGACTTTTGTAGAGCTCTGTATGTGAGGACAGAATCCTTATGCTCAAACTGAGAGAGAGGGTGGAAAATTTAGAGGCTGGCAGTCACGTAATTAGAGAATGTCACTAGTGCCCACGTTTTTGTATGTCTTTTTTCCCTTGGGAGTGAAGTTTATTAGAGCTCTTCCCACCATGCAATATTCACACCCATGTTTCAAACCAAAAAGATTTCCCCTGAGGAAGGAAAAAAAAAAAACAAAAAAAAAGCCCAAAAAAAGGGATTTTTTACTTCTTAGTATCCTTCAAGCTCTAGATGCCACTCAAACACTGGATGCTCATTTGTCTTAATATAGATTTTGGTTGTTTGTTTGTTCTGTACAGTGTGCAGGTACATACATATTTTGCAGGGGGTCTGTCATCTCCAAATGTGAAGTAGAACTTACTTCAAGTAATGACTGCTTTCCCTTACACAAAGAGAGAAAGTTGGATTCCTGTGTCCTTTTAGACCCTCTAAATGAGGTTTCATGGAACATACTTTGTTAATATTAAATTAAAAGTTTTGTTGTAATGCACAGCCATGAGGTATTTAAATTATGGCTATTCTGGCACTCCCTGACCTTTCAATACTTTATTTCTACAAACTTAATCCTTCTTTGTGGAGATGGGATGGAGGGTTTTTTACATATGTTATGTTATTTCTTGAAAAAACAAAAGTTGTTTTGTGTCTGCTAATGATAATAAAACACATGCTTACTGAAATTGGTTACGAAAAAACCTATGGTAGGTAGAAAAAAATTGTTTGTGATGGTCTTCAAGAATGTGTGCCACATTTTGATGTGAAATCAAGGGAAAAAAGCAGTAGAGATTGCTGAGACTTTGGCAGGGAAAGTTTTGGTCCTTCACAACAGTGTGGATACCTAAGATTTCATCTGATCTCACATAGCCTTTTGCAATTTTTTTTGTTTACTCTGAACAAAAAAATAATAGGGTTTTGTCACAGCTTCAAGGTATGTTTTTTCAGTGGGATGATGAACTTCTGTGAAAGAGAATTATTCTCTTCACTGTAGATATGTGAAGGACATACGCATTTTCTCTGTGGTATTATTACTATAAGCTTTTTTCATAATTGGCATGATCTGCCCTTGCCTTTCTGTTGTAAAAGACTCTGTTGGCATCTCTTCTTGGGCAGAAAATAAATTATATGTTGCAAATATCTGATTTACATTAGCAAGCGGGAGAGCAGTTTTGATATTTTGTCCATTACTAAAGGCAGCAACTTTTGCTGACAGCAATCCCCTGTTCATGAAAACTCAACCTCTGACAATTTAAGTTGTAGCTCCTGCTTGTATTTTAAAACTTTTTTTTTCTTTGTGAGCTGGCAGTACAATATTCTTTAGAGATGTGGGGTGATATCTCTAAGGGTAATGCCATTTCTGGTAAATTTATACTTTCAGACTGATTCTCATCTTCTGGATCATGTGAAAAGACAAGCAGGTCTCCAGTGTGATAATACTAAATTGGTTCAGATAGCACCTGTATCTCCACATATTGCCAAAAAGCAAAGGATTGAAGGATTTCCATATTGGAAATCTAGCCCAAGAGAGCCTATCCCCATAGTAACATAAAATTGCTCTTTGAACGACTTCATAAAAGTTAAATTCATGAAGTCAGCATAAGCCAAAGCTTAAGTGTTGTTTGCGTATTACTCTATAAAGCACATTGGTACAGAAAGTAGTACAGCAAACTTGCTTGTTCTGGGAAAGGAATTGTAAAGGCTGAAAGGACACTGGTGGCATCATATGTCAACAGTTGTTTCATTAGGTGTTGTTTATTTGGCTGGGTTTTCTTATTTGGTGGTGGGTTGTTTTTGTTTTTAATTTGGACACTTTTTTTTTAATAAATGCCTGTTCCTTCCAATTTACCTTGCTCCAGTTACCATAAGAAATTAATCAGAGAGGAAGATGGATTTTCTGCATTGGGTATTACATGGGATATGGCTAAAAGTGGTATTACATTACACTTCATTTATTGTCTTTTCAACTTCCTTAGCATTTGCCTCCTGGGACTTGTGGAGGGAGTATTTGAAGAGCATTCTTGGAGTTCAAAGTCTTTTTCAAACTAAGATCAGCCAAAAGAGATTAGATATAAGCGCACAAAATAAATTATATTCTTTGGAAGAATAAGGTTTGTTGCAATGTAAGTTGTAACGTTTCCAAACCACTCTGTGATGTTCATGAAAACTCTTAAGAAAGTTTAAAGTAACTATTAGAGGGCAATATAGCTCCACTGAGTTCAAACATTGTCCTTCCACTCCTACACTTGCAGAATTTAGTGCAGTGTGTCATAAGACACAGTGTTCTTCACCTTCATCAGTTAACATAGGTTGTACAACCACTTTCCCCTTGAATGTAGTATTCAGTATTCTTTCTTTTCACCTTTTCTTTGGATGAAACACAAAGCTTTAGAGTTTATGCTGCTTAATGTACTTCTATCATGACCCACTTTAGCTGCTTTGCTGTTGCATTAAATCTGAGCCCCTGTACTACAAAGTCCTTATGCATAAGGAGTCTCCCAAGTGCTTCCCCCATCTGCCACATGTGCAGAAGATTTGGCAGTTATCTCAGACTAGCTCAGGCTGGCCTGTTTGTTCTCAGCCAAACCATAATCACCATAATACATAATTAATTATAATAAAATAATTCCAGATTTTGCCTGTAGTTTATTAGCTAACTTCCTGAATAAATGACTATAAGTTTTCTTCTGGTGCTTGTCTAAGTAGATGAGCCTTGAGTTGGAGTACTGTGCTTTTGGAAAAGGAACTTTTCCAGAGTTCAACAGGCCTTGAACTGCAAGCTCTGTTTCATAAGGTTAGTTGTATCAGGAGAGCTGAGACATCATGAAGAGTAACTTGAAATCCAAATAGAGTATAATGTCTGTTCTCATACTGTACAGTTCTAGAAGCAGATTGAAATTTCTACTTTCATTTGGAATTTTTGCCATAAGGATGTTGCTAAATGAAGGGGCATACTTCACATTTTGCCTTTCTATCCAGGTGATTCTGTGTGATGTGTGTTTCATCACTTTACTAATACTGTGTTTTCTGCTATGTGTCTCTGCAGTTTGGTGTTGATGTGAACATTTTTCTGCCAAGCTGCAACTATTACCTGTTCAGTTTGCTGCTTCTGGTTGCAGAGCAGGATTTACTATGGATAAAGGAAATGTATATGCCACAGTATAGAACTGTTCACTGTGTGCACATATTCAGCCCTCTACCCTTTCCTTTGTCTGACAACATTTAAGGGTTGGTGTCTGTGTCTATGGCAATAAATACAAATATCTTTGCCTCTGCCTTCACCACTCAGTATGCCTGTGACTGTTACTCTGTTCACAATCTAAAAAGTCACAATGTTGGCCATAAAGTCAGAATGTGTGATCTGATATCATCTTCTTGGTTGTGATTTTATAATATTAGTAAGTTCTTAGGCTATTAGAAAAATTTTAAATATCTCTTCCTCACTGTTTTTGAAGTTACTATTTAAATACCTATGGAAGGCATAATTATAGAATCTCTCTTGTGAAGCAATTTAAATTTTAAAGTGTTTTTACTATTATTGTTCTCTTCTATGCTTTTAATCTTCTATAATTTCTTTTCACAGCTATTGTGTTAACATTTCCCACCACTTACTTTTTTATTATTCTCAAATGATCTTGCTTTTTCAAAGTCTCTGGTGTAAATCTTTCCTCATCTTGGCATCTGTTAGGCCATCAAGAAAGTTACTAGTTAGAAGAATCTGTTTCAATGCATATCTCAGCTTTTATTGTTTCTACAAAGTATGGAGGCTAAATTTAAGTACCTAAAGCATAAATATGTGTGTATCAATGTATGCAGGGCAGAATAATTTTGTCAAAAGGAGCCCTCCTGGAGTTTTGGCTCATTGTGTTGTTAAGTATTCAGAAATCTTTGAGGATGAATTCCTTATTTTCAAAAGCATAATGAGAAATAAATTTTTCAGTGATATGATTTTGTACAGCATTATTAATTTAGAAAGAATCTTATTTGAATTAGTATGATTTGTTTCTCATCATGCTTTCAAAAGTCAGGATTTGGACACCATAAAAAAGGCAAAGCAACTGGACTTTGATGTAACTTTGCAAAGTTCACCCTTCTTTACTTGCTTTAAGCTTCTACTCTAATTGCCCATAGAACCACAAACCAAAATATGGAAACATTTACCAGCTGTGTGGTTTTAGGGTCAGATACTACATTAATATCAATGACATAAACAAACTGCATTGTTAGCATGCTGACATGAGTATGTTAAACTGTCATGATCCTGCAACATCATGTCTGCAGACACGTTTGTTTTTTTTTGCACCCAGCTTACATAAGAAAATCACACTCAGAAAAGGCAAATGTGAATGGCAGGTTTTTACCTTAAAGCAAGACCAGGCTGCAAATGACAAATTAAGTTTTCTCTTTTTAAATTTTTTATTAAGTGGAAGAAAGAGGGACGAGTAGTTTCAGTTTAGATTAAAAAGGAATTATTAGACATAAGTATTTAAACTTTTGCAGGAATACAAGAAAAGTACATTCTCATGCAATGCTAAATGAACAGAGCATAGTTTGCTGTAGGTTCATTGAACCAAAGGCTGGCTCTTTACAGATGACACGTGTAATATTCTCTTAAATGTACTTTTTAAAATTAGATGGTATGTAGCTAGGTATTAATGACATGCAGTCTGTTGGCATTTCTGCTTATTTCAAAATTTGGTTTAAAATTATTTGAAGTGAGGCAGGACTTTATCTTTTATTAACAGATTTCTAATACTTCAGGGAAAATGTAGATGGTTTATTTTCATTGCAATCTACTTCTGAAGAGAATATCACTGTATTTAATAAAAGCTTTCCAAGATTCAGCTTACAGTTTAAGCAGCAACAATGTTTTGGTCCACCACTGTACTTTTTTGTCAGCAACGAAGACTATTGTACAGCCTCTTTGTGTTAGAATAAAATATGGATAGTATGTTTTAAATCATTAACCAAAAATACCCCAGGCTCAAATATAAAATTCAAGAATTTGAATCTCCCATGTGATACCTACTTGAGTCCTGAAGTCAAGAAACAAATTAATTTCTTTAAAATGTCTTGATTTGTTTGATGGCTGGAGGAAACAAATATTTTCATTTTATTCTCATGCATGTCTATTTTTTAAAAAATGATATTGAAATTTGTAATAAAAGAGTTGCAGCTGATATTACAGTTGTAACATTAACATGCACATGGTATTTTAGACAGAAGCCTCATAAAACTGGATATAAAAATACAGATTTTGATGATTTATTATTGGAGATAAAGCAGCTCAGGATTGCTAAGCTGTCTTTTGTTCTAAATTGCCTAACAGATACTTATTTCTTGGTTAAGTAATTTTTAAAGAACTGTTTTTGTAATAGTCGCATTCCAGACTGAGGTAGCTGCATGCTTGTCGAACCAAACTTATGAATTATAAGAACATTCCAATAAACCCTTTCATGAAAGCAATTAATTTGTAGCACTATAAAAATCCTTTGCCTTGGGTTTATTAGGCTTAAGTTTACTTCAAATAAAATATGAATTTGGCAACTTCAGCAGACCTCTACAACAGTGAGAAATAGGTAAAAATTGACATCCCCATCAGGATGGACTCTTTATATTCATGAGATGTTACGAGAAAGGGGTTAAACAAACTGTTGCTTTGTACACCTGCACTGTCTCCAAGTTGACAGGTAGAAAAATATTTAAATGAAAGGAAGAATAAATTTAAGTTAAACTAAACATCTAAAGTACAAATGCACTTTGCTGCTCAGGCTGTAGGGCTACTTACAGTGCACAAGAGGAAAATTTAAAGATTTTGACTCTTTCCTTTGCAATGTCTTGCTCTTGGAGCAAGAGAGTGCTACTGTGTCCTGGGCCTCCAGGAAAGCAGCAATGTTCAATACATTTTGGAATTGAAATTGCATTGTGAGGTAACTTTACCATTAGTGGTTAAAGATAGCTGGGATCCAGATGAAATCTGGTCATGGGTTATCTATGATTAAATAAAATTAAAAGAAGGATTTCTCTAAAGCTGCGCAGGTTAAAAAACATGGGAGCCTTTTATTTTCCTTGACAGAGAAATAGACTTTGAACACTGTAGGCTGGCTAAAGACTGTGTTCAAAGGGAGAGAGCATGAAGGGAAAGCTGGGAAGAATACCACGTGGCTGACAACCTGCCAGCCAGTGCATAGAATACCCTGTGCTGCAGGCTGCCTGCTGCAGAGCACAGCATGTGAAACCTCTCCTTTTGGAAAAATACATTCTCTCCATTTGCTTATATCAACATTTTACTTATAAAACTTAACCATGTCACCCTGAGTCTTCTTTTGATGGAGAGAGAAAAAGACAAGCCTTGCTCATCAATCTGTTCTCCAAGTACTGTTGTGGAGGTTTCCTGAGCCCCTTGTGACAACCTCAGCTCCACACGGGGAAGTGTTTGGTGCTGCAATATGCTAGGAGTTTGTTTTCTTTTGAAGTTACAGCACTAATCTCATCTGTATCTAATTATTAAAATATTAAGTCTTCAAAGATTTCCTTAGTAAACAAAAGATTGTCATAACAATTTAAGCAGGATCAGATGTGTAAATTTAAAGAGTGGAACCCTCAATGAATTCTACAGAAGTTTTTTTGCAAAAGGATGCAACATAATTCAAAATTGCTTAGTGGATTGAATAATCTAAAATAATCTAAAATACATTATTTGAAGATGATTTTAAAACCAGATTTACCTAATTAAGTGTACCTAAATAAATAAACTTTTAATCTCTTACCTATGTGCATTAGCTTTAATTTCTGATATGCTAAATTTTCCCTTTTTTTCCTTTTGGATGCATTACACTCTAGTATTTTCATACTGCAGAAGAATGTAAAATGGCTGCTACCCCTATCACCTGCTGTGAATGTAAATTCATAAAAGCAAAATTGTTTTACTGCATTTTAAATACATGTGTAGTGTTGGAAATAATTGCATTGCCCTGGGAAGTACAATAACTGTTACAGCAGGTGTTTGTCATTCCTCAAAGTGTTTTATGTAGAAAAAAATCTTATTGATATAAGCTAGTGTCTTTTATGTTTAAATACACAACAGTTTTGATCAGTCGCTAAGTATACTGATTTAAAAGTGAAATTAGGATATTTTAAATGGATATGAATTCAACCACTTTCTGGAAAAGAAATTACAGAGTCAGAAAACACTAAGTTACGCATTGCATATCTTCTGAGAGTTTATCAGTGAACAGATTCATACTGATAATAAGGACATAAAAGCTGATTTTTTTTTTTTTGATTCAAACTAGAAATGCACAAAATTATAATAGCATTGTGAATTTTAGGAACAAGACATGAATAATAAAACTATTTCATTTTTTTAAATCAAGCCTAGATCTTTCTCTAAGATGTTTATTTACTGATTTAAATACTAAATAGACAAAAATTCAATAAGTGGTCTTCATCTGTGGTGACTGGAGGACATGTAATGCTTTCTGAGAAGCCAGAGATCAGCAGAGGTGTATAATCTTCATGATTCATGAACCACCATCTGGAAGTCCTTACCTCTATCAGCTGTACTAGGAACATTGCTAGACATCTAGCTTTTGGGTTATAACTCTTTTGATAAATTAAAAAAAAAAAAAAAAAAAAAAAAAAAAGAAAATTTTTTATTTTTA
>WEIU01005255.1:20983-65553 GCA_013389925.1 Aegithalos caudatus | reverse complement strand
AAAAAAAAAAAAAGGTAAATTTTTATATTTTAATTTTAAATAAAATAAATTCTAGTAGAGCATTGCAGTGAAGTTGACAGCCTGTCACCCAGGGATAGTTCCTTAGTGGGAGGAATTATCTTTTAAGGTTTTTTAGAACAATTTTCCTAAAATTGTGTCTTTCTCTGTACATCAAAGTTACTGAAAGAGAAATGGCCATGGTTTTTTAGGGCTGAAGAATTACTATTTTTCTTCTTTGAATTAAAATCATTCCCTTTTATGAAGACTTGACTCAGTGTGCCACTTATGACCTAAACTTTCTGATGCATAACAAATAACAGAATTTACTCTATTTTACAAGTCTTTTTTCTTTGTTCAGTACAGAAAGAAATTTATGATCCCTTCTTTTGTACATCTTCCTTTCTAATCATTTAAATTAATGATACCAGCCGTACTCTTGAGAAATGGATTTGTATCAAGGGGATAAACTCAATGCAAAATCATGTAGGAAAAATAATTTTGTGTATTAAAAATAATAGATGTTGACAATGGTAATTTAGAGCCTTCCAGACAAATTTTGAAACTTATCCTAACTACATTTTCAACTGCTCTCCCTAAATAGCTTATTTTCCATAAAATTATCCACATATTTTATTTTGAAACACATCTATTGGATTGGAAATGTTGAAAATTTTAGGACGACTGGGCTTATGTGTATGTGTGTCATTCCAGCAAGCCACTGAATTGTTGAGTAGTGGTAAGTGAGCCCAAATAACTCTGAATCCGTTTCTGCAGCTTTCCAGTGTGGGCAGTAAGAATAGCCTACATCACAGAAAATTTATGATAGATAGTTTATTATTATTGGATTGCTTGGTGGTGTTTTGTCAGATTCTTGGACTTAGTGCAGCTATTTGGTCCAAGTCAGCACAAAGGCAATAAATACTGAAGGTAGCTGGTCAGCAATGCCACATGTAATTTTGGTCCTCAGTATGTCGTGGGTTTGACGAATACTTATTGAGGTAACCATAACTATTTCCTTGACAAGAGCTCCTTTCCTTTAACGAGCCATGACTCTGCTACAGAATAATGTGGTATTTGCTGTCTTAAAGCTGCAAGGAAATTCTCCTCTTTCTGCTACTACCTTCTGTATCAGTTTCTGAAAAAACAGCTTCTTGTATTTGAGTAGCAGCTTTATGGGTTTTGTTCCTGGTATTTGCAAGGAGAAGCTGGGATAAAAGCCTGAGATAAATCCTAAGACTAATCCAACTTAAGTATCTCACACCTGGTTTTATAGGATTTTTATTTGAAAACCTGAGCCAGCTTATAAAGAAATAAGCACCATCTAAAAAGGAAAAAAATAGGAAAATTTAGGAAAAAATAAAATA
This sequence comes from Aegithalos caudatus, assembly GCA_013389925.1. NCBI lineage: Eukaryota > Metazoa > Chordata > Aves > Passeriformes > Aegithalidae > Aegithalos > Aegithalos caudatus. Next base: position 64,189 of record WEIU01005255.1, on the reverse strand, counting down.
AATAAATAAATGAAGAAAGAAAGAAAGAAAGACAAAAAAGCAACCTAATAATTTCAGGATGGCGAGCACTATGGAGGTTGAAAAGCTATAAATAAAAACAGATTTTCAGAGGACAGTGTTAAATCTTTGCATATTTACTATTCTTCGTTTAGGCAAACAGAAATGCTTCTGAAAGAACTTTAAACAACTGAATCTTTCCCAGTTAATTATCTTCTATTTCACCTTTGAATATTTTTCCAAAATATTGTTTGCAGAATTGTGCCATAATGTAGAAATTATGCTGAACATGTTGTCAGGTCCTTCCGAATGGCACATGATTAGATTCAAGAGCTGGATGCTTAAGCTGTAGATTTAGCAAATTACATTCTCTTTTCATTTGACCCTGGAGAATTTCCTCAAGAGAAATTTGTGGATTAAAGTACGTGTCATAGAAAGCCATCTATATTTAAGGAAACTCAGTTAGACATGAATAGTACTCTCCTTCCCTTCCTCTGTCTTTTTCTATTTCTGATAGGAAAATAAACCCCATTATGTTGAACAGCTATGATTTTAGAAGATGTGAAATAGTATGATGAGAATACTGTGGGTCTCTAATGTATTTAAACAGCCTAAATTTTGCTATATGTATTTTCCTACTCAGTCCCAGTGAAAAAGATGAAAAAACTCCTACACTTCCTCTCTGGTGCGTGCCCCACATGCAATCCTGTATTTGCCATTCAGAGCTTCCCAAAAAGGATTTTATTAGCTCACTCTAAATACTCTTTATAGATGGACAAAGTTATTTAGTACTTTCCTGAGCAATTCTTCAAGTTGAGTGTAAGTTAAGAGGGAGTCAGAAAGTGACCTGCTGGCTGGGCTAAACCAAGAGCAGGAAGCTTCCAGAGAGACAGCAGGGACAGGCCTTCACCATGAAGAGGATGCAAACTGTGTTACTAATTATGTATCAAAGCAGAATTATCATACATCTCCTTACACCTCAATGTCTTCTAAAGAGAATGCTGAACTGTGAATAAAAGATATCAAAAGGGGTCTGACAAGACTGATGTTCTCAACGGTGTTCGTAGCATGACAAGCACAGTGTATGTGCCTGTGTAGCTGCCCTTCTGCTCTGGTTATGCCAGCAGCATCAGACTCTGCAATATTCAGGGTCAATTCAACTCAACTGGGATATTTTCAAATTATTTTATAGGCTGTTGACTAAAAAACAAAACAAAACAAAACAAAACAAAACAAAAAAAACCAACAAAAAAAAGTATTTATTTTGTGTTTGGCTTAGCATGGACATTTTGCCTTCCTTTAGAGAAGCATGATTGGCCTTTTGTTGCAGAGGATGTTGGCCAGGTGCAGACAGAGCCCTAAGCATCCCTGTGTTGGTGCTGGTGGTTCAGAGGGCCCTAAGAGCTCAGCAGAAGTGGTGTGATTCCCTGAGCTTCATACCTCAGCACTTGCCAGTTGCTATGTGTAGCCAAATGATTGCTGAAGAACCCTCTGTTCTGTTCTTAATTACAAAAATGTTTCATTAATTGCCCGTTTTCCCCAGATTGTGGAAATCCAGATGTGGCATGGAGGCATCAATATATTCTGTGTGCAGTTGGGATGGAACAGGGAATTTAACCTGCAGTAGTTGAGTATGTAAAACTCAAAGTACATGAGGAGAACTGTATTAAGTCTAGAAAAATCACTGCTTATTGTGTCAGGAATGGAAAGACATTTATCACAATAGTACTTCAGAGCAATATCCTATAGTGGCAAAAAAATTACTGATAGTTTTTCTTTGTGCTACAGTTTCAAAGTTCTTTGATACATATGTAGCTGCCAGTTTGTAATAAAGGCTGTGTGTCAGTTCCATCAGGACTTTGTGCAAGCCTTAGGAATCAGCTGGCTGCCTATTCTAATCAGAGTAAGATCTCATGAAGCTAATATCAGAAGCACTATAAAAATGTATGGCAGCAACAGTTTTTAAGAAAAACTACATAATTGAAGGTGTGGTGTGTAATAAGTTGCAGTCTTTATACAGCAATTCAATTTAATGCTCAGATTACTTTAATTTTCCATTAGTTAAACAAGGGAAAGACTTTTTTTTTTGTTTCCCAGTATATTTTCATTTTTGTGTTGTTAAAGGAATTATTTTTGACAGAAACAAAAATAATTTGTTGGACAAGAACATATAGAATCATTCATCATTTCCTGAAAGCTAGTATTATGTTGATGTTTTTCTAGGATGCCCTTCCATCTGCTATTTTTCTGTAAATTCCAAGAGAAATCCTAGAAAAAAATGTAATTGTCACTGGTAAAGCAAGATTTCTTAAGGACAAACTTTTGACAGAGTTTTAATTTTTTCTTTTTGGAGATGGATTTCTTAAAATAAGCAGCTACCTCAGTTATATCTAAGTCACTGCTAATTTAAAGTTAGAACCCCTTCCTTAATGGGTTTCTCTTTCTAATGTTAGTTTTTTCTTCTGATATTTTTATAAAAGCCTTCTGTATTCCCATTTGGGTAGCCTTACTTCACGATGCTTCTTCTCTGGTGTTATCTCTTGCCTGCAAGACTTGTCTGAAGCCATATTACTAATTGGTTTCCTTCCCATTTTTCTTTTACAAGAAAGGACTTTTTTAACCTTCGAACTTTTAGCTCACTTTGGTCGTTTCTTATTCCTTGCATTTTTCCTTTTGAAGCAGTATTGAATTCCATTACACCTCCTGGGGTGTCTTTTAAGTTTGACCAGCTTTCCTGTATTCCAATAGTTGTGTTCTTTGGGTTTGGGGTGTTTTTTTTCACATTTCCAGCTAGCTTCATTCTTGTACTCAACATCTGTTGGTTTGGTTTGCTTGTTTGTTTGATCAAAGAAAAATATACCAAGCTCCTGCCTCTAGTTGCACCTTTCTAGGATAGACTATAATTCAAAATATACCCTGATTCTCCATTTTAATAGGTGTTTGATTCTATTAGTTACTCAGCAATTAGGTATAGGCCTTTCTATAGTGATCCCCTCTTTTAAATTTATTGCCACAGTGTTTTTGATTATGAGATTGTAGCTCACCAATGGTTCCATTTTGAAATTTCACAATTTTTTCTGTCCCTTTCTGTCTCTGCAGTAAATATGAGAACCTACTTTTTCTGCTCAGTTACATTTATGAAGATGATTGCCATTCATTTCCAGATTGCTTTTGTGGTCTCAGATTTTTTTCCAGTGTACCACTTTTCAATAACTCTCTCCTCTTCCAGTTTACTTTTCAATCTCTACTAATATCAGAGTAAACTTGATTGATAAACACTAGCTGGACTTTGGGAGAGAGGAAGAGTAGTCAGGAATGAGAAAAAGCTGCAAAAGGCTGATGTCAGCATTCATTTTGGAAAGAAGTTCGACATTCTGCTGCTGATGGAGAGCATTCAAAGAATTATTTCAGCTTTGCAAAGTGGGTGGTGACTACATTACAGCCTAGAAGTCTGGAGTGTGAGAGGAGAACAAAGTTTCACAAGATGGCAGAGACTTAATTAGTTGCAACAGACTTTAAATGTTTTTGCTGTCTGCAGCTAAATTTTTATTCTGTCTGTCACCTCCTAGCCTGCTCTCCAACTTGAATATTTAATCTATTAATGTAGGAAGTGGGGAAAGTATTTCATTGTAATGGGGAGCTTTTAAGTTGGGAATTTTTTTGCCCTATATAGTGAAGCCATTCATGGTCACCTTCCATCTTTGTTAGTGGCTCACCTCTGAAGCTTAGTAGTCTAACTGGAGTAATTAATAGGCTAAAAGAGAAGTGCTATATTGCTGCTATGTCTTCCTCAAGATTTCCATCTGACAAAGGGTTTTTTAAATTTGTTTTGGTTTGAGTGTGGGGTTCTTATTTTGTGTGTGTGCACAGCCAAGCAGTAGCCCTGCTTTTTTTTGTCTTTTCTGGCTTTAACTCAAGATGACATTTATGGGAGATGAGAGAACTTCAGGATGCTGGGATGGGATCCTGGGTGATCGGCTGCTGTTTGGCAGTGATTTGCGAAAGCAGCTTGCCTCATCTCCCTGACTGTGATCCTGGTACCTTTACTGCTATAAACACAGATAGCCAGAGGTCCCATTACCTTCTCAGCAAAAGTTTGTTGTGTCATAGACTTAGTCATTCAAGTTCTAAGCCTAAGAGATATTTAATTTTTAATACGAAACATTGATAAGTTCCAACTAAGCTGTGGAAGCGATCAGCCATTTTGGATGCGTATTGCAATTTGTATAATTTAAATGCAACGTCTGCTTTGCTTTCTCAGACAAAATTGCATGTGTTTTATAGAATTTTTGGAAAAGGATGAATATGCTCTGGGTTTCTGCCAGACTCTTTGTATTATGTGCAGGTGCTTTGGGACTTTAATAATTAGAGGATTTAATAAAAGAATCAGAGGATAAACCAGGAAAATTACTACAATGTGGGCTTTCTTTGCTGTTACAAAACCCAATCTTTCCTACTTCACCTAATACAAAATTGGAAATTTACAGGTGCATTTCAGTTCAGACTTACAGCAAACACATAACAAGATTGATGAAATCATGAAACCATTAAGTAGCCTTTATTTCAAGCTGCCTGGATTTAATTGCTTTACCTTGAAAAATAAACACCAAAATCCCAAACCAATAGTAAGCTATAATTGGACAGGCAAGCAGAGTAAAGATCTGAAGTTCCTGGATTAATATTATGTCATTTATTGTTTTTAAATTGTCATAGTACAGTAAATCTACATGGCCTGTTTCTTTTTCCCTAGACTGACTGAAAAAATGGGTATGCATTTTGTTGTAGGCAACTTTTCAGAAGGCAAACTCATAACTTTACCACATGCACCCCAAAGTCACACAAGATTTGGACAAAGTTCAAGTGTTGCTTTTCTGTTCTGCAGAAAACCCATCACTGCAAATCACCAATTGGCCCATTGTATCAGCATGTCTCTGCCTCCATGTGTCCCTGCCTGCAGGTGCTTCTCCGATGTGAGCATGTACTCCTAGTGCACACCCATGAGTCATTGTCTCTCTGGGTGTGTACAGTGAGGGATCAGTGGAGGAAGGAGGGGCATTCACAAGCTGCACTGCCTCTTCATCCTGTCACCATCTGTGCTGGCTCTTTGCCTAAAGCTGGTTGACTTTGAATATCACCCTGAAAACAGATGGGTGTTAAACTAAGAGGTTGTGACCTGAAGTGGTTAGCAATGACACTGCATGGTAAGTTTTTAGGTCTTGAAGGATAAAGTATAAGGCTTGTCTTAGGAAGGTCATGGATAAATAATGACACTATGAGCCAAGGAGAGAAAAAAAGCAGTGAAAATGTTCTATTGATTATAGATATGTTCTTCAAGTGATTGTAAATAGAGTAAAATTAGTTATCAAAGAATTTTGCAAAGATGCATTAGGTTCCAGAAGCTATTTTGGCTCTTCCGGTCTGATGAACTAGATAATTAAAAATTTACTCTGACAGTGTCATTTGGATCTGCTAATTATTTACCAATTTCTGCTTGACAGCATAGTGCTGTATATTAGACCTCATTTACATTATCTTAGTGCATATTTCAGAAGTAGAAATGAGCAAGCAGCATATGCTGATATTTTCCTTTTGTTACAATTATAAAGGAAGGAAATATTCTATTATCACTCTGCATCACCAGTCTTAGGAAGTAACCCGTATTTAATATTTTTACCTACATGTACAAACCTTCCCTGATACTCTGAACATCCCAGTGCTGAGTATTTTCCTCATTTTGAAATCAGGGTAAAATAAGAAAAATGGCTATTTTTATCTTAAAAACTGAAGTACTAGGTCTGCTGGTTTTGTAGACTGGCTATCAACCAGATAATCCTCCAGAGTTAAGTTTTCAAAAGTCATATACTCATTTTTCCTCAAAATCACATTACCTGTGCTTTATTTCTACACTGTAAGAATGTATCCTTTTTATTAACTGTGATAGGTCTGCTCTTTACATCCCTATTTCTTATGTAATTGATTAGGCAAACAACCTCTGTCTGGGTTCTTCTTCTGCTTTGCTCAGTTTTTGCATGTGGTCACCACTGATGCTTCTATGTTTATGCCGGCTTTTTTCTCATCCACTTGTGTCCTAAACTCTATGGAAATTTAAAGTATTCTGGGGCAAAGTTATCAGCTGCATGTTGCTCCAGTCTGCAGGGAATATATTCAACTAAATTATTTGAGTATTATTTATAGAAGTTGCCATAATAGATCTTATGGTAACCATTAGTAGAGATCATCTGAAACAACCCCTACAAAGTTAGCTTTACAGCCATTATTCAAATTTAGTCAAAAGCATCACCTAATGTTATTCCTTAATGATTCAGTCCTGATGGGTATTGTTCCTTTTCAGCAGAATTCTTCCTTGAAATGGCATGTCTAAAATAGATGGAATGTATGTTTATGAAAAGATTAATTGGGGGTATTTTGTACTGAGATAGTGGAGCTATGAAATTAGAGACTGGGATTAGAAAGCCCCTTTGTTTCACCGTGTAGTCTAATTCAGCACTGTTGCTAAATAATTATATTTGGCTGTTCTCACTTGAATATTCTATTTCCCATAGTAAAGATTTTCTGTTATGCCCAGAGCATTTTGTTAAATTGATTCTTCTTATTGGACTGGGTTTTTATATAGGTTTTCTCAAATACAGTATCATAAAATACTAAAATAAAAATTAGCAGTAAATACTAGAAGGCAAGAAATTGCAGGGAGTATCTGTAAGAGAGCTATCAGAAAAGAAATCAGAGCATAAAAGGCAAAAAAGCAAAGCAAAATAATATTAGAGCCAGGAGTCAACAATATAAAGAACACAATGGAATAAAAAAAAAGTAATAGATTTCATAATCTTACTAATAATGCATTAGAAAAGAGGCTTTTATCAGATAGTAATGTTTATGTCCATTTGGATAAAGTATTTATTGATTTTCTGCAAGGCAGTGGTTGATTATAAAGGTAAAATTAGCACTTGGTAACAGTGACAGAGAGAAATGTTCCTTGATAGCTTTGTAACCTTACGTATCTGGAAAAAAAGAATCGTAGCATTTTGAAAGAAAGAGCAGGGAAACACTTGAAAATGATGCTCAGTGAATTCTTGAAGGCAGGAAGTTGGTATTAGTTAATTTGAAAAAATAAATGCATAACCACACAATGGGAATACAACCCACAGGGAATCAAGAAGTCATTGTTTAGTAATCCTGATGCTTAACGCAATAAATTCAAGTGTATATTATTTACATAATCCTCACATGTGAAGAAGGTCTGCTATATTTGACAAACAGCCACAATGTGATGAAAGAGAAAATGCCAAGCATATTTCTCCTGTCTGTAGTGCTACTCCCTTGTATTTGCTTTAGAGTCTTGGAAAAATCTGTTTTATAAAGCTTTCAATACCACCTCTCACTGCTATAAAATGATAGAGGCCTCCCATACCTGTTACATGAGAGCTCAGAAAGAGCTCATTACCTAATCATAGAGAAGAATTTCCTGATTTACTTTGTGCTGTTATATAACTGTGTGCACACTGTAGGTGGTTACCTATTAAATGCTAACCCCCAGAGCAGGTTGTAATAAACAGTTTGCTGAATAAAATGGTTAACCAAAATGAGATTTAGCAATTTCAAAACTCTTTTTGGCAAATATACCACAAAGAAACAGGAAAATTACGGTATTTCACAGTGATTCTTATCACTGGATATGTTTTTGATATTCATTGCACTGTTAATATATCACTAAGTTAATGGAAATACTAATAGAAAAATAAAAAAAATTATCTTTGTAGTAGCAGAAAAATTGTGAAGTTCTCATCCATCAACTAGCTGAATATCAAATTAAATCAGAGCAATTCACAGTAAACTGATTAGAAAACAGTGAGAATGAAGTTAGGTAAAATAATTCAACCTAGATCAAAATAAGATAAATTTTCCAGAATGCTGTTTCCAGATTCCATTTTTTTCTGCAGGCAGTTTCTTGAAAATAACTGCAGCTACTTCTTTAAAATCTTTTCTTTTAATCAATATTTTTTACATCAGTTGAGATTAGGTTGTTTATTGTAGTGACAACAATGTCGATGAACTCATTTGGCTTTAATGATTTGATTCTGGCAGCAGCTACTAGTTCTGCTTACCACAATACCTAAGGTTTTTGTACAAAGGTTAAAGATAGAAGAGGCTCCTGGGATGGCTGACAGGGTGGATTAGTGCTGCTGAGCCCTGCAGGAAAAGGTCACCCCTGCAGTACACAAAGGAGGGTTGTCACTGGGGGAGGTGAAGTCACAACTAGCCTACAAAGACAGCTTTGGTTTTGGGTAAATTAGACATTGGCAGGAATAAGTAGGATTTGGTTGTTCTCTCGTGCTTATCTTTGCTTTTGCCTATCAACACTGCTTTTAATCTTCACTGCCAGGCAGCCATCATGTCAATGGGACTGTCAGCTGTTCTTCCTTCTCTCTCCTCCCAATATTATTTGTTTGTATCATTTCCAAATAGAACATGTTGAGCCAGCACAGCACTGCTGGGTGAGTAAGGGAAAATAAAAGACTTTTTTCTACTGGCAGAGGCTTTTAAGTTATGGAAACTTCCTCTTGGGTTATAATTTATTTTTGAGGTTACATACAGTATTCTGCTCTCATCTATGTCTCACTGAGAATTCATGTTCAATCCTAATAATGTCTGTGTCCCACTTTCAGTAAGGGAGTAAATGAAGATCTCATTACTTAGGGCTTTACATGATTAGTTGTTGGGGTGTAGGTTCTGGACAGATTCATAGGACTCTGTAGCTTGTCATGGCCTTAGGAGACAATTTCTCAGCTGCACAAGGTAATCTTGGCTATGAAATGTGGCTTGCTAGGAAAACGATGGCTCAGCTGTTCACCCTGAAATGTCACACCATTTCAAAGGCTTATCTTTCACAGTGCTGCATGTTGTGAACTTACTAAGCTGCACACTGAAAGCCTACAAAACCAGTAAGAGTATTATACATAAATGACAGTGCGTAAGAAAGTGGCAGTTTGCAAAATGATGAATTATAAGAAATAAGAAATGATTGTCAGCTTTTGATTTGCATTTAATGGTACTGAGCTGCAGTGAGATGAAGGCTGCTATCTGATTTTGGTGAACTGATGGTCTGGTCTCACTTAAGAGGACTAATTTTTTTCAATACTGGATTTCTCCATTTGGGAGGTGGAGAATTTTTTTCTAACACCAGCTCCATGACATGCCCTCTTGTCAGTCATTCAGAATGTTCAGATTTGGGGTTTTTTTACTGACCCTGTATACTCCAGTCATACTGCAGTATGTTGCAATGTAAAAGTTAATTTTCTAATTTTTAGGGGAGCAATTGCAAATCACAAAAGATGTTCCTTTCCAGTCCCAATAAGTAAACTTCAGGGTGGAGAGTAACTTGTTTAGAAACATGTGTCATGAACTTCCACTGATTTTAATGACATTGCAGAGAGAAGACATGGTCTTAAAAATGCCATTTAGTGTTTCTACTTGTCAGCTGTTGCCTAGCAAGAAGCCCCTAGGATGAGTTAAAAATGGCAGAGGAAACCAAATGGCTAGTTTGAAGAGCTTTAAGCCAGTGAATTTAGTTTTGGAACATGAAAATTCATCAGATTTTATTCCCTAAAATAATCATCAAACACAACCTTTCTTTGGGAAAGCTGTCAAATTTAACGTACCATGCATTCAGAACCTGACTCAGAAATTACCAACTTTCAAATGAAAGGATATTTTCTAGCAGCATTAAATGACATCTTAGCCGTTTCCCATTAAATTTTCATCAGTATTTGTAAAGTTTATTGATTTCAGAGAAATAAATAGCATCAGTGTAGAAAAGACAAAAACTTAGTACTCAGGAGTAAACCAACTCCTCCCCCTTCAAACTTTAAAAGTAAAAAGAGGTGAAGAAATTAAATCAGGTAATTTAAAGTGGAAAATTGATCTGTCTCATATTTGGGAGCAATAGATAGAATTTACAATTTTTCAGAGAAAAACTTGAATAACTGAATGAAAATCCAGTGGAGTCTTCCTGTTTGACACAAGAAGTAATCCTGTGAGGTTTTCTGTAATTATCGGTACCACCCAGATTCTCTTTCTTTTTTGTGAGAGCACCTGCCAAGAGCTGGACTCAAGTCTGTTTGCAGACGACTGGAACTGGATTCCAACTTGAACTTTGATTTGGCACTCTCGTTTTTACTCTTCACCAGAATTAATTACAATGACATGTGGCTTGATGCCTAGAGCAAATCTGCTAGAGCATTTCTGTAGAGCAAATCTGAGGCCAAAAGCAAGTTTGTGCTTAAGCTAGTACACGTATCAGGTGCCTCAGCAGGGAAAGAGAAGTAATACCAAGGGAGGGGAAGGCCACACTCAAAGCTTCTCTGCTACTGCCCTGTGGCCGCTTGACTTTTGAACAGTGTGTATGTATTGTCTCCAACATCCAGTTTTCATATTGTTATTAAAAATGAATCTCTAACCCATTTAACTATCACATTATAAAAAGTCATCTGTGTTTAAGTGTCTCACAATCAGAACATTAGAATGGTATTACTTGAATAAGATATGAATTTCACATGGATTTCTCTTAGATGCAATGGCAGTGTTAGAGGTGCCAATTGAAAATCAGAGATTTGAATGAAGGACAAGAGAGTAACCATCTTTATTAAGGCGGTGAGTTAGCAAAAAAGTGAAGTAAGGTCAGAGGTCCTCTGACTGTTCTCTCTGGTGTTCTTCTCCTTTGGAAAAAGCCACAAAAATAGCAAGGCAATTGAAGAATTTCCTCTGTGGTACTGCTGCCCCTTTGCCTTTGCAGCAACTGAAGCAATATAGACAAGAAAAGGGTGTTTTTTGCAAGATTTTCTTCTGTACTACTGCAAAAGTAAATGATAGTCATCATTCATTTTTCTAGCCATTTAATACTGAAATAAATGTTGCTTCTCTCATAGTTGGTCCTCTCTTAAACTTTAGCACAATAATCCTAATTGTTACCCAGTATAAAATAGGTACCACGTTACTCAAATTTTAGTTCTTCAAAACCATTTTAGGACATTTTGTGTTTTGTATTTATGGCAGTAATTCTCTATCTTTCCTGGAAAATTAAATTTGGGGGGATTACATATGGAAATGGGGACTCCTTATAAGGAAGAAAGCTAGATGTTATAAACATTGATTATTTGTGGAAGAGCTATCATATCAGTAGTTGTACATATTGCATGTGCTAGGGATTTTAAGAGGTAAGTTTACAGTACAGTCTTCAGTGTGCCATAACCTGTTCTCAGTACTGTGATACCCTCTGCCCTTTAATTTCTGCTGCTTCTGATAATTTTCTGTGGTCTGTCAGAGAGCAAAATTTATCTGAATTTTAGGTTAAATGGGATAGAATTTCAGGTGAAAAGTAGGTAAACAAAGTACTTGACTAATGTAAAGACAACTTACTTTCTCTGCTGGTATTGTATGGGAGAGTTTTTGCTGCAGGCCCTGTGCTGCTGTCTGTAGTGCCCTTTGTCTGGCTGTATGTGTCTGAGGCAGAGACCATGCAGCAATTCTACTCTACAAACTCCACTCCCTGCTAATGTTTAGAGCTCTGACCTTTGTAGGTCACATTCACCCTTTTTTCATGCAGGGTTTGAGTTTGGCGTCCCTCTCTGCTGCAATCCATCATATTTTCACAATCTCTTGCTGTCTGGTCTTTTGTTGCCCTTCTTGCATCCTAATTCTTTCTGCAACATTGTAGATGAGAATTTTAGTTCTCAGTCCTCCAAACAGGTGGTAAAAAGGGTTCTAGTAATTTCTGTTCTCTTTCCAGCAGGACTATAGGCTTCATGCCTATCCTTTATGGTGTTTTCTTTTTTTTTTTTTTCTTTTCATGCAGAAAAACTGAACTGAAAGAACAGTGACCATGCATTCTTTCTTTTTCTTTTCTTGATGATTTTAGATCCACTTCCCCACTTTCACAGCTCGCCTGGAGTTGGGTTTTTCTGGGTGTAATAATAAATACTGAACTTATTCTTTATATTACTAAAGTTAATAAAAAATTCGCACAGCTGCAAGGATAACTTGCACTTAAAATGTATCTTGCTTGCAAGCCCAATGGAATCATGCTCATTTTGGGAAGACATTTAGACTGGCTCTGAGATAAGGTGTCTGATGCAGCAAGGTGAGCTGCCTGGAGAGATCCTGACCCTGGTGCCCAGCAGGATGCAGTGGGACTGACAGACCACATATGCCTTGACAGACAGTAAAGGCCCATCAGGTGCCAAAATCTCCTCCCCTACGGTCTCTGTCTGCTGTTACCGTTCCTCAAGCACATGTGTGTGGCCATGGCAGGCTGGGGAGCACCAACCAGAGGACTTCTGTCTCTGTCATTCACGACTTCTTTGGTCCTATTACAGAATTCTTTTTCTGCCCCTTGGTGTTGACCTCAGTGCACTTCCCAATATTCCAGATTACATTAAAAACAGCCAGAACCGAATTTCTTAAATTTTTGATAAATTTTGATATCAAAGGGAGTAAATCCACTTGGACAATTATTTATGTGTCTACAGGGAAATAAGGCATTATTTTTCTGCTGCTGAAAATGTTTACAGGCTGAAATGTGTCCACTTTTTAAAAGGGGACACATTCCATGAAACATTCCTGCCATTCACACCACACCTTTGTCAAAAGCGTCTTGAATCCGTGAGCACCATTATTCTCTTTCAGCCAATCTGGCAATAAAAGGAATTTCAGTGCTTTCATCCCTGGGAAAGGGAGAACACATGGTGAGTTACATTAGTGCCACCTTTTCAACTGATAGGGGTTCTTTTAATGAGCTGTTTCTCTGAAATTTGAGCTAAAAATAGCCAAGGGAATTATTCTGTTATCCACAAGAAGGACTGCAACTTTCTAAAGGGATTGGACTCGTCATTTTTTGACGAAAATTGTTTACAAAACAGAAGATAGCAATGCCTCCAAGAAATAGCTGTCAATGTACTAGGAAGAATACCAGTGTTTAGTATGCATAATTTTTTGTTGTTGTTGTGTATTTTTAGAGGTTTGATAAAAATATATATTTTATTTTTAAAGGAATTTTTCGTATTTTGATTCTGGTTTTGCATTCAATTTTGAGCAATTTGGCTTTTTTAGTTTATTACAAGAGAAATTAAAATATGCTTCATTTAGGAAAAAAGAAATCATGTTTTAAAATTTTGGTTTCCATTTAATATTATTCTTTATTGTTTTATTTTATATATACATTTTTCATATGACGAGTATATGTTATAATATTGAAGATGCTTCAATTTACTATAAGGTAGTTTTGTTCAATGTCAAATCATTTCCACAATGATTTGAAATATCAAATGAAGTAAATTGAACCATCTGAAACCTAAGAGACAAAAAGAACATTTATAGTGTCCTATTACACCTGTTTTCTCAGTGCAAGAAAGTTATTTCTGATTTTAATACGACTAAGCATAGATTGGCTGAAATTTAAAAATTAATTCCTAAACCATTCCAATTTTTGAGAATATTATTCTTTTAAAAGATTTTTCTAGATGTTTCATTTTCTATTTAATAGATAATGTATTGTCAACTACATTTTGTTTGAAAAATTCCACCTATCTTTATATTCCCACAGCTCCATGACAGTTTACTCTTTTATAGTCCAGAAACCTGGACAGTTTATCTAGCCTATAACTTACTCCTTAATCCCTGCCTTTTCCAGACTTAAAAATGGAATCAGGATTAAGTCGAAACCTCAAGTAACAGTTCCATAAGTGAGCTCCTACCCTCCTACCCTTACTGGCAAGATAATAAACACATGGCACAGGGACTTTTTAAGAGATTATGAGACCAAAAAGGATTGGGTGCCATATGGAATAAGAAATATGTTTGAAAATGTCTGGTGATAGAATCAATGACAGCTGTGATCTCTGAGCACAATTAAATTACTATTACTGTCAATGACTGCTGTTAACAGTCATGTGAAAAACAGTCATGTAACACAAGGTGCAAATAAATAGCATTTAGATTTGCTGCAAAAGCCTGGCACAAGTCAGGATTAAAGATAACATTAAACCATTCAAACAGAATTTATCTTAAACTAAACAGTGTCAATATTATAAATTCCTAGATAGCCCTTCAATGCAGGGCAAGAAAATCATGAACATTTGAGATATTGAAAAAAATCAAATATCAAATAAATGCTTGGATGGCTAAACCTTTGTAAATAAGTTAGGTTCTGAAATCTCTGTTTTCTAAACTTAGCACCCTGGCCTTTGTGGGAGAAAAGGTTAGAGGGTCTTGAAAATCTCCAAATATCAAACCTGATTAAAAATGTTGTATGAACCTATATTTTAAAAAGAGAGTAAGGATACACCTAAACTACATTAAGCATTTGGTTTTGCTAATTTATAAGCATTATGTATAGAATGATTTTATGTATAGAATCATAATGTCTGATGTATTTAATACATATTGCACATTTCCTCTCAGAAATACTTCTGCTTTGCCTCTGTCTTCATGAGGCTGTGTATTTGCTTGAGAGTTAAGAAATATAATTTCTTGACCTTTACATTTTCTGCAAAGTTTTGTTAAAATCAGCCAGTAGTTTTGTCGAGGCAGCAGTGATGAGCAAGATCCTGAAGGCCAGATGCACAGGGAGTGTGACCACTGAAGCCTTTATTCCTTACTGAGGCTGAAAATCAGGTCCCGTAGGTGCAGGAGAAAGTTCCTTCCCACTCTGCTAAGGCTGTAACCTGGATCATTACTCAGCAAAATTTGGGAAAGAAGCAAGACGTATGAGATACAGTCCTGGCAAACAAAACTAGGAAAAGAAGAACCCTTGTGTTCTGCTTAACTTGTCATTTGCCAAACAGGTTGTTGTGATGCTGACTGCAAGCATCCTATTAGGCTTCAGGAAATAGGCTCACCTTGTTATCTGAAAATATTCAGATGGATCAAGCTCTCAAAGAGGTTCAAGGGGGAATGTTTTTATTAAGAACCTCTTTAGACCTTGAACTAGTACCTTTTCCCATAGTCACAGCTTACTGCTAAATTCAACAAACCAGAGCCTTCTCTTGAGACCTGCAGGGAAAAAATACTTTGCGCAAGGCTATGTGTGAGGAAGCCCATTTCCCCCTCCCCCCCTCCGAATGAACTGGTTTTGCACTTTCAGCAGCACTGTTTTTCCAACAGTTGTCATGTATTGTGAGTTCTCATGCATCAGGGGTGCATCCTGCAGCCAGAATGCTCTACTTGGATTTTAGTGCAATGCTGCCAAATCTGGGACCATGTTATGGTAATAAAGTTGTTAGGGGGTGCTGCAGTGAGGTGACAGGGATAGGAGGGGTCGAACTCCGTGTTGGTGTCAGCCTACACTTGTAAAACATGATTAAAAAAAAAAAAAAAAAAAAAAAAAAAGTGAAATTACAAATTAAATATAAAAATTTTGGTTTAGTCTCTGTCTGCCACATCTTCCCATTCTAAACAAATTAAAGTGTGGAGTAAGAAATATTCATCACAAGCCAAAACTACTCCAAATTTTGCAGTACCACAGCAGCAAAGATGTATAAAATGGTTAGATTTAAGACTTGCTGTATCATGGAGATTTATAGGATGAGTATCATGACCAGAATGAAGTCAGATTTACTTATCATTCTGCTAACATTGTTATGTACACTGTTTTTTTCAGATTGAGTTTAATCAGGTGCAGACAGGAAAAATAAATTCCTGGTGCTGCTCATATGCAAGAACAAGACAGGTAGTTCTAGCAACAAGGATGCTTAAGCATGAAAGACTGTACACAGCAGAGGAGGTTACCAGGACTTTGACACTAGGCAAATAATTACTGGGGGTAGTTCTCCTCTGAAAAATTATCAGGAAGATCTGTTTGGTTTCTTAATATTCTGTAGAGACAAGGTTGAGTAAAGTATGATATTTCAATACCTCCCTCCCATCTGAAGCAGCTGACTGACAGTTTGCAAAGGTGAATGGCAAATTCTGCTTATCTCAGGGTGTTTAAGGGGCTGGATATGGTATGATTTTCCTTTGACTATAAATGCAAATACCATGGGATACTTCTTTATGTTTGGGGCATCTCATTTGTCTTTTCAATTTTGGGGATCAAAATCAAAAGATTTTCTCCCTTGGTTTGTTATGTTATTGTTAACAGCTCCTGATAGAATTACTTTCTTGCATCTTGTTTCAGCCCATATATTACTATTTTCAAAAGATTGTTCAAAATATAATTAATAATGGATGCTGTTTATGTGCCTCATGTAAAAAGAAAAACAACTCTGTACATTCCAGAAATAAAATATCTTCCTAGTTGGATATTTATTGTTTTATTCATTTGCCTAAATTTCATTTTACAAAATTCGTTTTTCTGATTGTTTATATGTTCTGTTAGGAATTTAGAGCTAGGTAATGACTTTCTGCTGTCCCTATCATGTCAGATTAAGTGTTGTATTCAGAAATAAGTGGAAACCAGAAGGGGTTCTGGCAAAGACTTATTCAGATCCTGTGGTGTGGTATGCAGGTTTTGTAAGGTATGTATAATTATCTCAAGGAATGTAAATTTTCCATTAGTTCATTTTCTTTTTTCCCTGCTGGGTCTAAAACCAAATTATTTCTTAAGCACTTATTAAATGCTTGGAAGAATATGGAAATTAACTGACCGTGCAAAAATGCATTTTTCTTTAATTGTGCTCTTGGGCTAGCTCTACTTTCTTTAGCAGGATGTAATTTTCAAATTGGGTTTTCTTATAAAATAAATCTCTAACATGAAATAAAAAAATCATTGAAAGTGTCACTGCTTAAAGCAGGTGCATAAATGCACTCCTGTTTTTTTGAACTCTAAACAATTTTCCTTTGAATATGCTGAGTGCATCCATTTTGAAATGTACATTGCATGATTTTCTACCTTAAAGACCTCAAAGTGATTCAGGATTAAGGCTTCAGCAGTTGCCTTGTTTTGGTATGACAGGTAATATATTACATTTGCTGAGGAAAAAGTGGTGAAGTATGAGTCCAGCTGGCTATGTTTTCATTTAGCTATGAGCATAGAATAGCTATAGGGAAATTTATGGCTCCTGCAAGTTTCTAGTTTAATTCAGGGCTTGGGCTTTGGCTCTTGCAGTCTCTGGAATGAAGGAAAGTATTGATTTTACAAACTCTGTGCCGTCTTGAATCTGTCTGTGAAGGGTCAGTGTAGCTGTTTCGTGAATAATGAGCAGCTGAGATCACAGTAGAAGATTTAAAAAGGATTAATTCATGTTCAATTTAACTTTGATGGAGAAATTTTGCCAGCTGATATATTGGCATGTTAGTGAGGAGTTGCTTTAAGTAAAACTGTCCAATTATTTTCTTATCTTTTTCTCTTAATGAGCTAAGAGATCATTTTTGTTCTCAAAAGTCAATTATGGAAGTAGCTATAAAATCTTTATATTCAGCTAAATCCTGCCTTACTGTCCTGAAACATGACCTGAAATATGGGTGTCAGTGGAAAGAGTTCATGGCAGCAGCCCAGAATGCATGTTAATATTCCCTTCACTGTAGAGAAGCAATGACCAATGCATGGAGTGTGTTGTGGAGGCTGATTTTTGCATTTTGTTCCCTGTTTTATGGGTATTATATGTGTAGAAGTAGCTTAAATGCAATCTTCCACTTGCAGGGCTTAACTTGTGTGAGTAAAGGTGTACTAAGTTCAAACTTTCTACTGTAGGCATATAGTTTAAGTCCTTTGCTGTTATCTCTCCAGTCTTTCCTGATTATCCTTTGGATGTACCTGCCTTTATTGACTAGCTAGGGGATCAAATGCCAACCTTTTATTTCCTAACTCACATTTAATGTAGATGCCTTGCACATCACTGACACAAATTGTCTTACACCCCAGGTAGCCGTTTACCTCACAGGCAGCTAAATCTAGGATTTTGTATTTTTGG
Source organism: Aegithalos caudatus (assembly GCA_013389925.1). NCBI lineage: Eukaryota > Metazoa > Chordata > Aves > Passeriformes > Aegithalidae > Aegithalos > Aegithalos caudatus. The sequence goes on along the minus strand of WEIU01005255.1, from coordinate 46,271 downwards.
AACACTGTAATTTAAATAAGTATCCCTTGTAACTGAGGATGTCCAAGTCCTATCCACTGCAGTCGAATACTGGACTAGCATCTTATTTGGCAAACATCGAAGTGTGCTATACTAATCAAAGTAATTCCTGGTGTTTTTGATACATATACTGTTTCTATGAAAAATTGTGTAGTGACATCCAGAGGTTCTAGAAAAGGGGCAGGGAGACCTGCATCATCAATCGATCCATTGATGTAAAGCAATGAGCTGTTTGCAGGCAAAGGAAGAGGTGATGCCTTACTACTCAACATTGATCTGCCCTTAGCCTGGATTTGTAGGTCCTGAAACATTCAGAAGTCAAGTTGCTGTTTCTCTCTGAATGTTACTTTTGTGTCATGATATCAATTGTCTTATTTTTCCTCTAAGGCCATTCCCTCTGGCAGGAGAAATACTCTTGGCAACTATCCTGTATGCGCCTGCCATGGCAATGAAGGATTCAGAAGTGTTTAAAATCATCATTATGTAGGCTACAATCAAATTGCATCTTTGCCCTAAAGCTCTATTGCTTGCCTTCCTGATGTATGAAATAATGTCTTATTTTGTATAAAATATTCCTCATTTGGTTCATATACTTCAGTGTGTGAACTCAAAAAAAGCCCCAGATACTTGTGGAAGGCCAACAGAAAAGTTTCATGAGCATGGCTGAGTGCAATTTATCTGCAATTTATGGTCAAGGAGTTGAACTGTTGCTTGAAGCATTTGGAGCATTTTGTGAAGCACTGGGATGTGTGCAATATTCACAGCCACCTTCACCAATTAGTGACAATGTCTTGCATCAAAATGGGCAAGCATTGTTCAAATTTGAAAGATACAGGCTAGAATTAGGGGATGAGCTTTAGTAAGTGCAAATGAACTTATTGGCATAACTACTACATCAAAGAAAAACACAGATCTAGGCAGAAAGAGCATTGGCAAAATTACTGCCAAAAGAGTCTGGGCAAAGTGAGAGGGCATGAGGTATGTTTTTGGATGAAAGCTGTAACACAGTGGCCAACATTTTAACCATTTTTGCATATATTTGTCTCCATTCTATAGATGTAAGTCTGAAGTACAGCAATAGCAAAGCCAAAAAGAGGTGCTGGGTTTGACATGCAATTTGAGTTGATAGTAACCTAAGTTTTAAGGTATCCCTGCAGCAAAATATAGGTTCAAAGCACATACTTCCATGCATTACATCTTTGCAAGTCGAATGTGAACCACTAAAGTAGATGAGAAGCTCTTTACTGGTGTCCAATTTGTTCAAAAGTTTTGGTTAAAGCAATCACCTTGCAGATTGCAGGGAGTCCGGTACACCAGGGGCTTCAATCATGCTTCATACAGTCCCTTTTGTTACAGAACTTTCAACTTCTGTCTTCTGAATGAAGACAGAAGGCATCTTTCCTTAATGCAGAATTCAGATTCATCCCTAAAGCAGACCTCTTACAAGCACTAAATTAAGTAAGCATTTCTAGAGAAAAAATAATATGTAGTTGTGTTGTCAAACACCATGGTGTTGTATGCATTCACAATGGGAGCAGTGACTTACTGGGCTGTTTGCTTGTTCTCAGTTTGCTGATTTGAACCCAGTCAAAGCAGAATGAGCTGAGCTGCTGAAAATAAAAATATGTCATGTACATAGAAGCAGTGATTTTGAAGACAATTATGAATTATCCAGATTTAAGAAGATTTCTCTTAGAAATAGCAAAATTCATATCCTTAATGAGAAGATTATGTCTTGCTGAGTATTAAGGTTGTTCTCCGGATCCTCTTGGGATCCAGGGGTTTCTCAAAGAAAAAGTTGCCTGAACTTGTCAAAACAATGTACTTTTCTCTTAGCCTCATTCTCCTGGATAGCTGAACACCATTTGTTGACATTTTCTTTTAAAGAAACCAGCCTGAGTCTGACACCAAGAAAAATTAGCAAATTCTGTCAACATTGTTAAGTAGTTAAAATGTGGTTTTTAATAGCCAAGTGGTGTAACGCATTAGTGAGCAGCAGTGTTAACCTGACCTGTCATAGTGTAGAATGTGTGAGAAAACAGAAAAATAAATAAAACATGAAACAAAAAAAAATAAAATTAAAATTAATCTCAGCAGGTGTATTAAAATATAAATTAATATTTTTTTCTGTGAAGTCTAGGAGAAACAAGAACTAAAATTAGAGTTTACTGCAGACTCCCACAAATGGGTTTTCAATCTCAAAGTGATGTGCAATAATTTTATCAGGTACTTTTGTCACGAGTTTACTAGTTTAAAGGATGCATTAATATGAATCATCAAATTTTTTTCCAAACTGTAAACAAGGCATTTTCATTATCAAAAACATATTTGCTTGTCTCATAGCAACTCTACTATCTAGATTTGGGGAAAGAGGTCTTTAAAAGTAGAAATATTAAGTACTGAAATACAAAAATTTAGCTGCATGAGCAAGTTAAAACAACTTTGGGTAAACATTAAAGTATGTAAAAACAACAATTTTCATTACCAAAGGCGTAGCTGATATGGTCTGTTCTGTTGGCGTTTTTGGTTTTTACAGTGTCTTTTCAAAAGGCTGGTACAAAATATTGCATAAAGTAGGCATCAGTTTATGTAGCAGTCCTTAGAATATGCCAGAAAGAAAGTGGATTCCAGTACTCTATAGGCATATTGAATATTGTCAGAAATTTTGGTGTGTGAAAGAGCCCAAATGTATAAAACATCTCAAGCATCTATCATCAGAAAAAAAAAATTCAGGCAGATACAGTGATGACTCTGAAAGGTCAGTGGTGGAGGTGTCAACTTCTAGTATGGCCCTGAGTATTCTCTGAACCCACTAATAATCCACTGGGGAGTGAGGTGTGATGAGTGTGAAACACCACAGAAAAGCCATAATAGAAAACATGATCATAGTAATATTTGCCTGAAAACTTTGTCTGTAGAGAACAGAGTTGCATTTTGTGAATCAGCTGAACTGTTCCAGAATTTAGAAAATGTAAATTCTCTTACAGAGAAAAAGGATCACAAAATGAACTATGAAAAATCAAAACAGAGTGTAATAACTAAGGGACATGGGGAAAGAGGATGAAATTTGATACCCAGGGTCTTACGTAGACTTAGAAAGCTGATGGTCAAATATTATTTGACATAAATGTCATACATTAAAAGCTCATGTTCCTTCTGGTAGTATATAATATATATCATTTGGGATCTGGTTTATGATTTTTTTTCTGTCTTAAAGAAGTTTTTAATGAGGTTATATTACCTTCTCTGCAACTTAATCACCTTTATATTATTTATGTTTTTTTATGTTATATTATTTATGTATTATTTATATCCTTAAGGTTCTCAGTCTTAACATTGTTCTAAAGGTATATTCCCATATGGTACACAGAGTTTTATTAATGGCTTTTTAGCATCAGTAAAACTCTGCATCACATTAGACAGTGAAAAACACAGAAAGCCTAAATGACTAATGCTTCAGAGATGTTTCTTAGATGAATGTGGACAGCCCATTATGTATGACATATAACTTCATTATTAAATCACTCATGTGTTTATCACCTGGAAATGTAGCAGAAGACATATTTATTTGTAGTCGTACTTCAGTGGTGGAAAGCACAGCACTGTAATAAACTCTTGCCCTCTGAAATATGTTTATCTTGTCACTGAGCTGGCTTACTAATGTGATTTTCTACATTTTGCAAAAGAAAGGTAGTGCTTTCTGCTGTTGCTATGATACAAGACTAGTGCACTGAACTTTCTGGTGCATCAGCACACATTGTGTTCCATGCAGTTCCCTGTCACTGCTGCCATCTCCCAAAACTTCAAATGTAAAATAAGGATTCACAGATATTTTTCTTGTTTGCTCTGAATGACTAGTAGCAATAGTACTGATCTTTAATTTAACTAGGAGATTGAATTACATTTATTTTTCTAAAAATCGTCTCAAGAGGCTACAGCAAAACAAGGATAAAATACACACTTTTGTGTTTGGGACTTTGTCAGCAGATGTAAACACCTAACTTTGTCCTTCTAGAAGTTACATATCTAGAAGAGGCTTTATCAACCCTCTCCCCTCTAATAGGAAAAGACAAAAAGAGGCAACTTCAGTGGACAGTTTATCCCACAAGACTGAGACATTTTAAGCCAGGATGAATTACCTCCTGGAGGAGGCTGGTTTTACTACTGATTAGAGAGGACATCTAGATAACTTAAATGAGATACCTAACTTTTATATACCTAAAATTATAGGAGATGAATCCCATTGAAAGTGATAAGGTGATTTTTTTTCCAAACTTTTGGCCTGTGAATAATCCAAGATGAACAGGTGGAGATGTAGAAAAATACTGGAAGTATAATGGTGTATATAGCAATAATATAAAATAAAATGGCAATAAAATAAAATGTAATTCCATAGAGAAGCAATTCTGTAAAGAAATCTGATAAATACAGATCAACCTCTCTTCTGCACAAAAGCAAGGCTTTTGTGAGAGTTGGTAATGACATTTTTGTAAGAGCAACCTCTCTCTCATTTGCATCCTTTGCCTCAATCTCCCAAAGCAAAACAGATGACAGACAGACCGTGTTTCTTCAGAGATGTATAACGTATTCTCTGTCAGCTTCAGTGACTGTATTCTCAGGGATTCCTATTTTGATGACATTGCACCAACTAGAGAGAGACTGAAGACAAGAAAATAGAACTTTTGAAAATAATGGCTTCTTGCTGACAGTGGATTAGTCTGCAAAAAAGATACTCCTTTTTTGTTGTTGTTTAAGTAGCCTGGCAATTCATCAAGTCTTCTCCAAGATATTAATAATGTTTTGACTAGCAGTGTCAGGTAAGCTTAATGGATTCTTTGCTGGTGTACTGAATGTGATTGCAGTGAAGCATGAAATGAACTGTTCTAATGACTTACACTTAGACCTGATGTTAATTTTTAAGGACACCTGCATCTTTCATTAATTCAACAAGCAACCTCTTGACTGTGAGTGAATAATTAATTTAAAAGTCTGAAGAACAATATTCATTGTACCTTAGGAAATATTACTGAAAAGTTTCTGGTAAATCACTTGAAAAATAAGTAATTACATCTATTGATTTTGAGATACTTTCTGTCTACTGAGACACATATGTAAAGTAGATGTGCTCCTTTCTCTGCAGCTGGGATGACAGCAGCTCGGTTAGCAGTGGCCTCAGTGACACTCTTGACAACCTCAGCACAGATGATTTGAATACCACCTCATCTGTCAGCTCTTATTCCAACATAACAGCCTCTTCAAGGAAGAACACTCATACCCAGGTGAGTAGCTTTGTTGCCATTTGTTGCAACACCCCCCAAGCATGCAGGATAACAAAAGAAAAAGTTTGATATCAATGTCTCTAAACAAAGTATTCATATCTTAGAAAATCCTCTATTACACCTGAATGCAAGAAGCCATAAACACCATTGACCCAGTCTTGGGCTGTGAGCTGGCATTCCAAATTCCCTGCTCCCAGGGCATGCATCATTCCTGAAGGTGCTGGCAGGTGAGACCCAGCCCCTGCTGCACCCTAACACAAAACAAATGCAACAGGATTAGATCTGTGATCATGGATTTCTACTCACTTCAGCTCATTTGGAGTATCTCTTTCAACAGATAACACAATAAAAATAATGTCTTTTTTGCTTTTTATGAGGTGAAACACATTAGAGAAGAAATATACAGGCTGTACCGTCCTTTCAAATGGCAGTGACTGTCTTCTCACTGCTTAGGTCCAAGGATGCAAGTGTCAATGCAAGCTAACGACGCAGCATCAAAATGGAGTTCTTAAAAGCATACAGCCACAAACTATATACATAATACATATATGTGTGTGTCTGTGTAAGCAAAGCTCTTGTGCCAGGTATCCAGGCATTTCTTCCCAGTTCCCCTCAAAATTGCAAGTGATAGAGAAGTCAATATAGAATCCTTGCACAACCTGATCCCTCCAAAAAAGAGAGAAAACCAGAAAAGTTTGTCTCAATAGGAAAGTATTCTCTGCCATGTCACCTCCTGTTTACAAGCAGGGAGATTTGAGGCTGAACACTCTGCATAGGGGAAGAGTGGCTGCCTCCAGTGATTTGATGTCAAGTATTCAGGACACAAGATTGACACTTCTGGTTCCACTTAGACTCCTGCAGCCAGTGTCTGCAGTGTCTGCCAGTGTCTGCAATTCAGACACTGTACAATGTACATTGTAGAAGACTCTGTCAGCAGGAGAAAAACACATATTTGACATTTCCCGCAGACAATAGGGAAATATAGTTACTTTTGGAATGAAAATTAACTTAATCTCCAACAGGGCAGATATCAGACCAATGCTGTGTTCATGCAAAGATAGTCACTCAAATGTCAACATTCTTCAGCCCTTACCCACTCCATCAGGGACTTCCACGGTTGCTGACTGAAGATCGGCCTCTTCCCTTTCACATCAACAGTGATGGCCAGGAGGTTGTGGCTTACTTGTTCTACTGCATAATCATCAGGATTGGGAAATCACAGGCTGACTATTTAACACATTGTGGTTTTGTTTTCATTTGGATAATCTCACATTCTAGCTGTTCTATAATAAGCCTCTGTTTTATTTGTAAATTGTTCAGTGATAGATGGAGATGCAGCATATGTTCAAATTTTACTTTCATTCCAGAGTTTCTTTATATTATGAAGACTAGGAAAAGACCTTTATCAGACCTTTACCAGGCATATCAAGCAAAACTCAGTGTATTCCATGCTATCTGACAGTCTCAGTCAGAAGCTGAGATGAACAGAATACTCATTTTGTTTTTTTTCCAAGTCTTAGATATACTGCAACACAGAGATCCCTTTCTCAGTCTTTTTTTAAGTGATTGGAGCAGTAAGGGCTGGCTATAGACTGAGACAGAAATTGCATATTTTGTTGTTGTTTTCTTACTAAAAAAATTATAGTCGTGAAGAGAGGCTTATAGAAAGTACTCTGCTACTCATTTTATTTGAAATTCTGCAGTTTGCTTTAAAAATGTAAGACTATATGTTTACAGTCATTCATTTATGGTAAAATATTGTTACATGTTATACATGTTGTAACAATAACTTTAACACAAACTCCATTTTGAAGGACCCTGCAATATTTCTGTAGATATTTACTTGGACTTTTTTCCCATTAGTCCTTACCCATAATCTGTGCTAGCATGTCCAAAGCACATACATAATTGTGGACATGCAGAGAGCTTTTGCGTTTCTTACACCTAAGCTAACAAATATGTAAACAGGAACTGATTATTCTGTCAGTGATCTAATCGGTATTAATCCTACCTATGACAGCAGTGCTGAGGAAACAGCCACAGAGGGGTCTCTGTGGTGAAGGAGCTGTGACAGCACAGAATAATAAATAGCCTGTCCCTCAGTGCAATCCATTTTGCAGCCCCTCTTAGTTTGGTGGTACCTGAGAGCAGCACTGTATTTTTGCTAAAGAGGAGAAGAGGCAAGCAGGAGTGGTAAGAGGGTGATGTGCAAATAAGGCACAGGGCAGGAGGCTGCAGGAAAACACAGAAGGAAGAGTTACATTGAACAGCCTGCCAGCACAAAGAACACCAGTCTTGTCAAACACAGAGGGTAGGGTCAGTCTCTGTTTCTATTTAAGCCACTCACAGCTTCTACATTGTCTTGTTGGGCTGCTCCTTCAGCACTCCCTTATCAGCATGCCTCAGGGGAGGCAGATGCCACAGGGGCATGTAGGTCCTCACTGGTGCATCCTCACATGGATGTGAATTTCAGAGGGAGCATGAGCCCAGCTGGTTGCCTTCATACCACGGATGAGAAGTGTTGGCATAAGCCTCTCTTCTGTTCTGTTAGCTGATACAGCTAAAGAGAGTTTCTTGTTGGAAACAATTCATTTCTGTGGAGACAGACCAGTAGAAAAGCCATCAGCTATAGTATGAATAAAGTTGAGGAAGATGCTATCCTTGCTCACTGGTTGCACAACATACTCTGTTCTGCTGGAGAAATATTCTTAATCCAGTCACTGGAAGTCTTGGACAGGAAAAAGCAAGAAGCAGAGTAAGGTGGTTTCAGTAGTATATTCAGGAATTCGCTCACTCAAGCTTTTAGTAAAACCTCTCAGCTCAGTGATTCACTTCTGAAATTCAGACTGAATCTAGGAACAATAGGGAATCACCACTGATTATTAGAGTGAATTACATTTCACTTCACTATAGTTTATCTACAACAGAAAGGGATTAAATCTTTTGAAAATAAGACAGAAATGTCATCCCCAAATGGCTGTATTTTGTATGTTTTTGAACTTTTGGAATCAGGATACTAATGTTTTAGAAGGAAAGTTTCTGTGGCCCTTGCTGATAGACCAAATTCTTCTCCCCTAGTATGATTTAAGAAATCAGCAAATAATTTTGGGATGCTGGGACTGACCATTTCTCACGAATCTCTTGTAGCTGAAGACAGACTCAGAGAAGCGCTCAGTTACAGACAGTGAGACTTGGGGCAGCACTGAAGAGCTGAAGAAGCCAGAGGAAGACTTTGACAACAGTGTAGACAGCAGTGGCAAATGGAAAGGCCTTCCCTCGGGACTGTCTGAAGAGTCAGAGAAGGGGGGGCAGAAAACATCTCTCTCTGTATCACAGACTGGATCTTGGAGGAGAGGCATGACTGCACAAGTAGGAACAACTCAGTCCAGGAATAAACCAGGAACAAGTGCACTCAAGACCCCAGGTAGGAAACTTCTGTAATTCAGATTACAGTGGCCTTAAAATAATTGATGGATATTGTATACGTATACATACTATATGCATATTGTTTTCTCTTCCCATAAATGACTGTAAGCTCAGATTGTAATATTATAATAACTTTTTCATTTCTATAACTATTAGTTTAATACATGCATAATAATAATTAATTAAGTGTACATGGGTGCATCCATAACAAAAACTGTGATTGCATTTTGTTGTGCTGTCATCTATGTCAACATCTGTTAATTCCTAGAAGTATTTTTGGACTCATCTGTGCCTTATCCCTATTCTCTAGGAAACCTTACCTTTGATAATTCATCCTATGCATAAAAATGGCCAAATATTAGAAGCTGAGTCAAAAAGATTGAATATTCAAGGGAGGAGACTCTAAATTATATTTTTAGTTGTTTCTGAACTAAAGCTAGATTATCACATCTAACACATGTTATGGGTGTTTAATAGACCACTGTTAAATGATAAAAAATTGTAAAAAAAAGTCCTCCTACACACTTTCAGTGCTAAATGCTTTTTTACCTAATTTTGGAAGGCCCCTCAGAAGTAGTAGCCACTTCTGCAATCTAGTTTTGAAGCAAAATATCCAAAGATAATTATTAAAACCATCGAATCCTAATCCATCATTTTACCAAGGAAACCTGTATTCTCAGCAGAACATTTTCTGGAATTTTGTCATGTCCTGACAAAATACTGCATGCCTCAAGCCCTAGTTGTAGAGGCAACTAACAAAGATCTCGTCAGAATAAATGCCCACCTTTTGTGAACCCCTTTTGTTTCTTTGCAATTTGGAACTGCTAAGCGCTGCATTCTCTGGTCTGTGAGATCCCTGAGGAGCACTGCCATGGTGATCATATGGATACAGAAATTATACCCCTCTAATAGCAATTAAAATGAAGATACTAAAAGGTTTGCTGCATGCCAAGCTAAGCTTTCCAGATCTGTTTTGCTCAAGGTGTTCAGGCAGCCACTGTGCAACACAGAATTGAGGCCTTAACTACTAATCTGTATGTTTGCTGGGTCAGAGTCTGCATGTGTGTCTGTTTGTATAGCATAAAATGTGTGCTGGATAGAAACAGGAGTGGAGTTAGTTCTGCTTTGCAGGTGTTTTACTCTTTATTACATTTTAGTTTCTTAGGAGAATTTAGGTCATCCATCTCTAAAGCTTCCATAATTACTTGAAGAGTAAATTAAAAACTTTGTTATGTTTTAGGAGTTATTAGTGGTATACAGTAGATGCTTAGAGATAAACTAGAATTGAAATGGAAATTTTAATCTATTTGTAAAATAGGAAGAGGGTACTTTCTGGTATAGCAGAACATCTAACTTTGATCTTTCTGCATGGTACAATGAAGTTTTAGAAAATATGGAAGAAACATAGGAATATATGTTATATAGACACAAGCCTACACAGGACTGAAGAAAACCTCTCAAAAACATCAAAAACCTTGAAAAGTTATCAAGGATACAAGAAAGACTAATTAACTTGTGTAATTGATATTGTTACAGATCAAGACAATTCCTTGCATAACATAATCTCTCCCTGATAATTTTGTGTAACTAAAACCAGAACAAACTTAGTAATAAGCTGAAAAGATGTAATCAGTAAAAACCAAAGAACTCTATAAGTACCACTAATTTCTGCATGCATAATTGCTGTCATATTTTGGGAAATGTTTATTACATGTAATGTTTTATTTTTAAGTATTATTTCTTTCATATAGAAATACTGTTAACAGAAAAAAAAAAAGTCAAAATTCCTTATAGTTCATTCAAGATCATTTTCTACAACTATGTTTTCCACCTATATATGAAACTGGAAGTCCTCACAGGAATTTCAAGCTTTTAATACTTAAAGATTATCTGTAATGTGTCATACCTGCCGGATAGCTGATGGGAGATTACAGACCAGATAGGTTTGTTTCCTTAGGGGAATTCTATTTGTGTATTTTTTAGTTTTGAAATTTTAATCATACAGTTTTGAAATTAGATATGAAGACATTGCAGCTAAACACAAGTGACCTTTTCAAATTTACTTAGGAAAAACTGATGATGCAAAAGCTTCAGAAAAAGTGAAAACTCCCCTGAAAGGAGCCTCCATACAGCGATCTCCATCAGATGCAGGAAAAAGCAGTGGTGATGAAGGGAAAAAGCCTCCCTCTGGTATTGGGAGATCAACTGCTACAGGATCATTTGGATTCAAGAAGTCTGGGTTGGGATCTTCCGCCATAATCACCACAAGTGGAGCGACCATCACAAGCGGGTCAGCCACACTGGGAAAAATGCCAAAATCTTCAGCCATCAGTGGGAAGTCCAATGCAGGGAGGAAGACAAGCTTAGATGGCTCCCAAAACCAGGATGATGGTGTCCTGCATGTGAGTTCAAAGACAACTCTGCAGTATCGAAGTCTGCCTCGTCCATCGAAATCCAGCGGCAGCGGGATCCCTGGCAGGGGCGGCCACCGCTCCAGCACCAGCAGCATCGACTCCAATGTGAGCAGCAAGTCTGCAGGTGCTGCTGCCACCAAACTGCGAGAGCCAAGCAAAATCGGGTCCGGGAGGTCCAGCCCTGTCACCACCAACCAGACGGACAAGGAAAAAGAGAAAGTAGCAGTGTCAGATTCTGAAAGCGTCTCACTGTCCAGTTCCCCTAAATCCAGCCCAACTTCGGCAAGTGCCTCTGGCACACCAGGACTTAGACAGCCAGGATCCAAATATCCAGATATTGCTTCCCCCACTTTTCGAAGGTTAGTGCATTTCTGTGATTCCTTGAAGCTGCAATATATAAAGCAGGGATTTTCAATATGTTGAAATACTTTGCAAAAAGCCTTTTGGGGAATATTTTGCCACAAACAAATCAAGTACAGGAAAATAAAAGGGCAGTATTTTCTTCATACAACATAATTATTTCTTTGAGATTTAAAAACCTTCCCCGGCATGAAATGGCTGCTTCTTGAACTTTAAGCATTTTAGGTTCATCCCCATAACCATAATTTGAAGCTTAGAAGGTGGACTCACTGCTCCTTGAGTCCCTTCCTACTAAGATATTCTATTAATCTAAGTTCAGCCACATATGAAGCTTCTTCTCAATACTGTGGTAAACCCCCAAAAAGAAGAAGGACACGGTGTTTAGGCACATTCCCTTAATGGAACAGGCAACTGCCATATTCAGGATGGAGAACTGAAGAGCTCTTTAAATTATAGAGTAAGATTTGCTTTCATATTTTTGGCACCTCCAGCCACAAACGCTTTATTATCTTAGAATCTTCGTTACATTTTTGACACAAACATTGGCAAGGCTAAATTTCAATTGTAAAGGCTCTATGGTAACGTTTCTGGAAGTATAAATCCGGATGAATGCTCCATGAATTGGAATGGAGTGTTTGCACTGCTGGAGAAAGCCAATAGTGCCCTCTTGTGCCTACTTACCAAAACAGTATCTCCAGGCAGCTGGGAGCTGCATCTTAGTTTTGTGGGCTTGGTAGTATGTAAAACGGGTTCTTATGTTACTAGACATTCTTACTTTACATCATGATAAGTTGTGCATTTATTTACCTGTAATTATAAGCTGTACATTAACTGCAACTTAAAATATTTCCAGAAATACATTAAAGCATGACATGTCCTTTTAGTTCAAATTTTAAAGGACTTTCAGTTAATTTTTTCATCATCACCATAGAATTTTCATGTTTAGAATTCCTGGAAGACGTTATGTGAAATACACTTTTATCATTCCTGCCCTTGGAGACAAATTGAGCCCATTTAGCCATGGTGCAGTTTATTCTGGCTGAGTGGTTACTACATGACTGATGACCACATGACCATCTGTGCAAAAAAACAAGAGGAGAATTTTGCACAAATACTTAGATGTTTATTAAACTATGAAGGATTTTGCAAGTATTTTTTGCAATCATTTAAGCAGATTTGAGAAGCAAGGAGTTTAAAAGTTAATGACTTGGGAATGCTTAATTACTGAATTTGGGTGGAAGTGTAATCTGTTTATGAACTAATAAGACAAAAATGTGATTATTGTACCTCTCTCTGGGAGGGTCTCCGTGGAAAGGGCACATCTGAATAGGAGTGAATAAGAGCTGTTACTAAAGAAGCAAACCATGATTACTGTGATACGGTTAAGTGAATTTAAATTTACGCTGTGATTGATCGACTAGGTAGGCGTGATTTTCCTAGCAGTAATTAAAAATGTGTGGTTTGGCTCTTAGGATGTTGCGCCATGAATGTTTAATGTGGCTATCAGTTTCTCTAAAGCTATTTGTTTTACATTTAGGTTGTTTGGTGCCAAGGCAAGTGGTAAAGCTGCCTCTGCACCCAGTACTGAAGGTGTGAAACCCACATCGGCAATGCCCAGCCCTAGTACCACATTGGCACGGCAAGGCAGCCTGGAATCGCCATCCTCGGGCACAGGCAGCATGGGCAGTGCAGGTGGGCAAAGTGGTAGCAGCAGCCCCCTCTTCAGTAAACCTTCGGACTTAAATGCAGATGTTGTAAGCTTAAGTCACTCCCTGGCTTCCAGTCCTGCCTCAGTGCACTCTTTCACATCAGGTGGTCTTGTGTGGGCTGCCAACCTGAGCAGCTCTTCAGCGGGCAGTAAGGACACACCAAGTTACCAGTCCATGACTAGCCTTCACACCAGTTCCGAGTCTATTGACCTTCCTCTTAGCCATCATGGCTCTCTCTCTGGACTGACAACAAGCACTCAGGAGGTTCAGAGCCTGCTCATGAGGACTGGAAGCGTCAGATCTACTCTTTCGGAAAGGTGAGCTTGCCTATAGATATAGTGACCACAAAATAAGTGAGAGGCAAAAGGACAGGAACCAAAAAAATAAACCCTCCACCTATTTTGCTAAAGGGACACTGTTTAATTAGCAGCTTAGACCTTTATGCAAAAAAAGGAAGGAAGAAAAGAGAGCTGAAAGGAATTAATGTGGAATCAACTGCCTTTTAAGGTTTTACAAGCATTTTATCTATCTTTTTTATCTATCTTGAGAATTTTTTTTGCACCCTTGCTCTAGAGACAAGAAGAGAAAAGGGGGGAAATTGTCTAATCAAAGGCAAGTGTAAACAGCCAACAGGCACAAAATGATTTGTGCGTGCTGGATTCACCTGCTGTCCAAGCATTTGGCAGTTCCAAAGCAAGCAAACATCCAGCTGTGGGACCCCAGCTTTTCTCTTCCCATTAGCTCAAAGCACGGGCAGAGCTGGTATGTCCTGGTCTTCAGCTGACCAGTCTTGCCTTAAAATACTCCATCTTGACAAGTTGCTTCTTACATGGTAATCATTACACAGATCAGCACTGAAGTGCAGTTTCACTGGCAGGGGGAACAGTTTACAAGATGAGATCTCTGCTACATGGTCAGTCCCGCCCAGAATGCGCAAAGACAAAGAAATGCAGGACAAGGTTTTTCTGTTTACTCTATTATAGAATTTTTTGATATGCAGTAGTTTTACCATTTAAGTTACATTATAAAATGTGCAACCAGCCTGGCAGAGCTAAACCCAGTTTTGCAGGGGGGAGTGTTGTTTTTGGTTTTGTTGTTGGTTTTTGGTTTTTTGTGTTTTTTTGGGTTTTTTTTTGTTTTGTTTTTTTGGTTTTTTGGTTTTTTTTGGTTTTTTTTTTTTTGTGAAACTTTTTCTTGACTTTTGCAAGAGAGAGAAAAAATAATCTTTGGGAGGCACTAAGTACCTTCCATTTCCCATGAAAATTTTCAGGATTTGACAGTGAAACTCTTGACTGACATGGGGACTGTAAAATCAATATTTCATTAGCCTTTGATTCAAAAAAGAACATTTTACTGAATCAGTCAAAAGTATTTTAAGCTTAATTAGTTGTCTAACAACACAAACATTTTAAGGAAAAAAGACTTTTAACATACAATGTCAAGATTGTTTTGCGTTTATATAAACTCAGAGATTTTTCAATGCCCATCCTTTGCATAAAAGAAATTCACTTTCAGTGAACCAGCATTAAAAAAAAACCTCATAATGAAAACATTGAGAAATCTAGATGCAAACTTTTCATAGATTCCATTTTCTTATGTTATATTAATAAGTATTACTATATCAGCTAAAAATCACACCTCTTACTAATATAATTACAAATTATACTACAATGCTATACTAATGTATTAAATTACATTATTTATTTTAATAATTATAAAACATGTATAGGTACCAATATAACATACGGTAATAATATGTAGTATTGTTAAAAATACAGTACTTACAAATACACTGACACATGATCAATTTGTAGTTGGCGCCATGCCTTTAATTTTTAAAAAGGAATTTGCATTTTGTACTATGAACTGAATGTGACAGCATTTCTTAAAAAGTCAATTATTAATACTAAGCTTACAAAATCCTTCACTGCCACATATATATGGATGGTGAGGTCAATAGAATGATATGGAAGAGTATGAATTTTGCCAAAGATTATATTTATACACAGGATCTTAAACATCACATTTCAAATATTAATGGTTTGGCATAAGTTCCTGAGCAACCACCAATGCTAATACTTTATGTATTTGTTCAGTGACTTAATTTCAGTGGTTCCAAATACTTTGCTGTTGGCAATATTTTTAAGTTTCAGATTTGTCCTTATGGGGATATTATTCTTGAGTCCAGAGAGACCCATTGTTCATGTTGATCTGGCCTTAAAACAAATATACGTACCTAGAGTAGATGGTGTCATTTCTTGAATTAAAGCCCCAAAAGGGGTTTTGCAGTTCGATTTTTCTGAAAGGTCTGATACAAGTGCTGAGTTTCTAAAGTCTTTTATACATTGAAACTTACATGTAGCAAAGTATTTTTTCACAACAAAAGCATTGATTTGCAACACTGGAGACAGATATGTTTGGAAGCAGATTATGTCCTTTTTCTTTGTAAACTCAGGTTATATCTGAAATGCCTTTGGCTATATTAATAGCATGGCATAGCATAAAAAAAATATCTGCAAGGAGATTTTTTCTTCTTCTTCAGTCATCCTAGAGCTTGAAAAAGACTGAATCAGGGGTCCTTATAGTCAGGCATACTAATATAACAGAGAGACAAAGTCAGAAACAGCAAGGTGCACAGTGAGGTACAGCTAGTAAGCAACATAAAATTCATGCAGAGAAACTGCATGAAAAACTGAAAGAGAGTAGAGAGGTAATGATAGATGATATAAAAAATATGTATTTCTTTTATTGAAGCATTAGCTGTAATTTCATAGATAAATATCAGTAATGGCAAGCATACTAGGAGGAAATGAAAAAGTTAAAGATATTTTGGTTTACTGGTCCTGATGAACTTTTCATTCCTCTGCTTCAGACACAGACTGAAAACTCTGCAGTCATTAGAATTGGAGAAAAGTTTTCCAAAGGGTCTGTGCTGAGAAAAGACTGAGGAGGAGAGCTGGGATGGAGGGTGAGGGGATTACACAAAGACCAGTTTGCCTGGAAAAAATACAGAAGATACAAAACAAAATAGGTTAAGTAACAGACAACATGGGAATAGTCATTAACAGCCTTCTAAATAATAATGACTAATTTAATTCATTTGCAGGAAAACATGCTCTCTGAATAGAGGAAAAATAATAATTGTAAAAAAAAAAAAATCCTGAATTTACTAAAGCTTTAAGTGATATTCCTGATAATGCTCTCATAAGAAAATGGGGAAAATAAACGTACTTTAATAGTTGGTAAAGAGTTACTGAAGATGAGTGATCAAAGTCTTATTAGTCTGAAGGGATATAGCAGGACAGGATATATTTTCATAGATATGGAATGGAAAATAATGAGGCTATTTTGCAGAATGTGTGTACAGAGTTGTAGTGTCATTGTTGGGACAAAGCATTTTGAAAATGAAAATATTACATGTTAAGTCTTAGTAGCTACGCCATTATACGTTTTCATGTTAAGGCTTTAACTTGAGACTGCGGGACATAAATTTTAGGAAAGAGCAGCTGGAAAGAACACAGAAAATGAGAAAAAAATCTCAGAGCACATCTATTTTCTGTGAAGTAAAGTAGCCCTTGACTGCCTCCAAAAAAAGTAATCTTTCATAAAGACAGCGAATCTGCAAGGTCTCTGCTATATTTTCCCACCTATCCCTCCAGGGATGATCAGATTTTACCCACAGTTTTCAGGTTGCCCACTGAGTGATGGTATGGCATCAACACAGATCTGCCTGACAGCTCCTGGAATGTTGAAGTTTACTCCAGCCAGATTCTGCATCATTCAATGAGATTTTATTACACTGTAATAACCAGAAAACAGACTCAGTAAAGGCAAGCAAAAAATTTTATTTTTCAGAAGGAAAGCACATTTTGCATTTCTCTCAGGCCTTTTGCTGGTTTTGCACTAGCAATATTTAGGAAAGTCTAATTCTAGTGTCATAGCAGTGTAACTCCCTATATAGGAGGACACTTTTATTTTACCTTACAACAATTTAGAGGGATTCAAATATTCATGCAAGTACTTATACTCTAAAATAAAAACATCTTCTGGGGTTAATTGAAAATACTGCTGCTTTAGTTGTAAAATTTTCCAGGTGGATGCACCACCATTAGTTCTTTCAAACCCTTAATTTCTATTGAGCATTGCAAATTTGTAACTTTATTCTTTTTGATCTGAAGGACACAGTGAGGAAGGCATAAAAATGCAGAAATGTAGAAATAAGCAGTGGTCTGATCATAGTAATAGCTGCATTTTAAGATTAGCAGAACGGAATATGACTGTTTTTTTCTGGTCTGCTGTAAAAGAATGTTTAGTTTTGAGTGCTGTGAAAGTGCGTTGAAATACACTTCAGCCCTTCAAGACTTTAAATTATTTTAAATTGCCATAATTGATAGTTGTGGTTTTAAGGTGTGAAACAATGCATCATGTATCAGATTTTCTTGTACACCTAGCCTTTTATAGAAACTAATTTGTAAGACCCATATCAGCTCGGCCCAGCCTGTCATGGAGCTCTCTAGTTGTTTCTTAGCTTGCAATAATTTGTATTATTCCCTAGAAGCTCTGAAAGAGTTAGATGTCGCTCAAGGATATACTATTATGGCCCTTTCCCAATATAACCTCATCACCAAGGGTAGGAAAATGAGGAATGTAAGGCTTCCTGTAATTTCCCTCATAGAAGTTGCAGTCAGTTTCAGCAGTGTAAAATAAACGAAAGGGAATGAGATACAGTGGGCATGATAACTTCAGCCTACATCTTCATTCATCTTTCTGCAAGATTGCTTTTTCCAATTTACATGGCAAAGAAAAATATCAAGAATACTCTGATATTCTCATCCTCACTTTATATTGGTTTTTGTCCATGTATGCACTGCTTCTTTCAGGAAAGGACTGTCTTTATTTTCATTGTCAACTTTAGAGATGTGAGGTAAATTTAGTAGTATTTACCAAAAGTCCAGTTTCTGTGGAAGCAATGAACCCAGCTTTTGGTGGATGAATGATTTCAAATATTAAAAAGATAAGGGCGGGTATTGGTCTGAAGTTACATGAGACTATGCTTAATGATTTCATACAAATATCTGAAATCTAGGAGCATCTTTATGAGGTTTATTATTTTAAAAACACACATTGAGCATTTGCTACACTCACTTTAATGCACTTGCGATAACTCCATGATTATGTTGAGGAATATTCATCCCTATTTCATTTGATCATCTGAATTCAAAGGATTTTTGGAAAATCCTATGGTCACTCAACCTACTTATATGACTGGCATACCTTTCAGCTTGTGGATTGGTTTAAAGGAGCACTGACTCCTTTATTTTTAGATAATGTGCTACAGATTACTTTGAAATACATATATGTCTAAGTTAAAGCAATATTGGAAAATACATTGCTCATTTGGACTTTTAAGTGTTTGCATAAGAAACTGGTGTCATGATCATGTTTATTCATCTTGAATTTAGAGGTGCATAAAGATAAACAAAGGAATATGGAGGGCCCATTTTTCTCTACGAAGAAAAAAAAAAGTGAATCACTCATTCAAATTTATGTTGTCTTTTTCCAGGCATTCTTGGTCCTGTTAGTTATGTTGGGAGCAAAATGCTGAAAATACAGTCCTCTGTCTGACATGGAACTACTCTCACATGGAACATGATAACTGGTTCTGTGCTGAAATACTGCTAATTTTCTCCTTCCATTTGCTTTCTCCAAATGCAGAACAAGGCCCTTTATTGAACTAGTAAAAGTGTCTGTAAAATTTCTTGGTGGTAAGAGTAGTTTGCTTCCATTCACCCAAGTCCTGATCGTAGGTTGTCTATGTTGATATCAACAGTCTTGTTGATAGTAGATTGTCCATGCCCAACAGCTTTTTCACTGCCTTTATTTACATGGATCAAGGATACATGACTGTAGAAGTCCCATCACCCCCATCACAATAGGAAACACCTTTAATAAGGGTATTTCTTGGGGAGCAAGGGTCCTAAGCTACTTCTGCTCTCAGAGGTGTGATTATGATATGTAATACAGAAGCTTTCAAAAGCCATTTTGCCATTTAATCCATATGCTGTGTTCTAAAGGGAGAAAACTGCAATACTTACGTGATGATAACTAGTTCAACCCACACCAGCCAGAGACCCAATTTGCCAAGACTCTAGGATGAGATGCTCAAATGACACTTGGAAGGAGGGCTAGTGGGTGCCTTTCTAGTCATGTGGTTTAAATGGGGAAAACTCCATTCATATATTTTGGTTAATCAGCCACTCTGACACTGTGTGTGCGGGAAAATGGAACAACATCACTCTGGTGCAGCTTTTCATTATCCCCACCATCACCTAATTATGTGAGCCCTTCAAAAACAGAAAACCAAGAGTCTGAATCTTTGGGACATATTTCTACATGCAGAGCTGTCATTTGGCTTCTGGCAAGGCCATGCTGCCTCTTAGCAGGTGCCACAACCTTCATTGCTTTTGGAAACCTATTGCCTTATCATAGGCAACTGTGAAGAATAAAGATTCATACTGTGACCATATGATTCTCACACAGATTGAAGAGCAAAGCTGTAGAAAGGTTAGAAATGGTAAAGAAGCGCTCCTTTCTGACTTGGACAATCTCCAAATTACTATTGACCCAGCCCAGAGCGTGTCTAGATGAAAAATGAATGTGCAGCAATCCATGTCCTAGTGTTCCCTGCAATGAGTAAAGGATTTACCGTGAAAGTTATATTAAAAAGCATTAAATGACCTTCTGTTATGCACACAAACCTAGAGCTTAAAATTTGTAGTTCTGAACAGTCCTGTTTACTGTATGTCCTTAGGGATTTTTTCATTTTGTTTTAACAGCATGCAGCTTGACAGAAATACACTACCCAAAAAGGGATTAAGGTATATATATTTTTTTGAGCATGACTGCTGCTTTTCTATTTTCCTGTAGCCTTTTCTACACTGCCTTTATTTTTCTTTCTCCTTTTGTTGATCCTGTTTACAACAGAGTTCTTGGAACTTCAATTCAAAACAGAAAATGTAAATTTTAACAATGGACTTTTTCTTTCCACATCTGCCTAAGGAATAAATCTTCTTTCAAGTATACCATGGAAAGAAAATACTATTAGGGATCATTTCCTTATGGAATGAATCTTAAAAGGCATTGAATCCTGGAGAGCCTCAAGAGACAGAACAAGATATTTAAGCAATTCAATAGGACTAATTATTGAAAACATTATGGAGAAAAACAAGGATTTAGAGGTGGATCTGACTTGAACTCATGCAAACACTCATGCAATTTGAACTGGAGAGCTATTAAAGGGTAGGGCTACAAAAAATCAATTTTACTATCCAAGGTTTGTAAGTATAAAATGTGTGCTGCTCCATACAGTTTTCTTGGTTCTTATCCAGCAATACACAGAGTCCAACTTTGCTACTAACCCTTCACTAAATTCTGTCTTCATCACAGAAAACAGAATGTATCCACCCTCTTATCTTCTCCATGGTTAAAAGAGCAGATCATTAGGTAACTTGGCTGGTCTCATCAGACATGAAAGCCTAACCCCCCCCAAGTCCAGGAAAAACACTTGGCAAGCAAGGATATATGTGCATGCACACAGGCACTCTGCAGCTTTCCAATAACTGAAATTACACCATTAAATCTCATGAGTTATAAATAAGTATTTATGAAATTTTAAGATTGTGCTAAACTATTGTCACTTTAATGCACCTTCTGACTTTCTGCACTAGCTGTTCCTTAATAAGAATTTAGTAAAATTGCCTATCATCACAAATCACTTTGGATTTGGAGAGAATGGAAAAGGTGGAAGACATTAAAGACATAATGGGCACTCTGCAAGGATACAATGGGATGATCAAGGTTTGTAGTTGTACAGCTGTAATGGTGGCTGAAAACTGAAAGTGAATTGGAGTGGGAAAACTGCTTACAAGCATATGAGAATGATCGGTTTGCCCAGAAAAAAAAAAAAAAAAAAAAAAAAATCTGTTTGGTTTAATGGGCAGAGATCCCAGTCCAAAACTCAGATCCTGAATTCTCATTTGGCCATCTTTCCAATCTGATAACCACTCAGTAACTCTGTGCTCTACCACATTTATAGGCAAAGATCATAGCTGTCTTTTTGAAGGGAGAAAGGAAGTAAATATTTAATAAGGACAAGATGATTTACTCCTGTAAAATATTGTACAACAACCTCAAGCACAACACAAGAACTTACATGTTCATTTAATCTTCTCTCTAAGTAGAAACACTTGTGCCTCATAAGCCTGAAGCCAGAATATCAAAAGTCCTTTCTGCTTTGCCGTTTTGGGGAACACTGATGGTTCATGACACAGGGAAGAAGGTGTTCATTTCTCAGCAGGATATTGTCTGAATGAAGCAGACTATTTCAGACATTGCTGAAAACAATCAATTGATTAAGACCCACACTGTCTGTGCATTTCAATGTTTAATCACTGCCAGAATCACCTTTCTTCCAGCTCAGCCAAGGCTGGACCAGTGAGTTACCAGTTCTCCCTCTCAGCCCACATGTCACATTGCACTCGTTATATTGGTTTATCATAGGAAAGCAGTTGATAAATTATTCGATTGCCAAACTTCTTCCTTCCAGAGAACTTGTTTCTGCTATTTGTTTCTTTTTCCTGTCCCTTTACCTCCCCTCAGTTTGGGGCAGGACACAATGTCAGGTAGCATTCAGAGTGGCAGACCACGTGCACATGACCATGAGTAGCTGTCATTACCAATGCAAACCCCTTTTTCAGAGCTGTTGATCTGTTTCACTCCTTTGTCTAATCAATTGCTCATGTGATGTGTGACAGATGTCATTTTGTAAGTAGGTACTAACATTCCTTGGCTTCTATTCTGTCCATTCCCCATCCTAACCATACAGCTTCCAAGCTTTTGCACCAACCTATGCAATTTCTATAGCTTTGAAGTCCTTTTCTGTCAGCTCAGTTGTCTGTCTGCTATGGTTTATCATCCTGTCTCTTCAAAAGAAGGGAATGCTGTTTTGGGGAAGGGGATGAAGAGTAAAGGGGGTTCAAGTCCTGTATGTTTTCTGTTGTAATCCAGTGGTAAATTGTATCTAGTTAAAATCTCTGGTGATAATCACTTGACTAGACTTGATGTTTTCCTAGGGATTTGTTCTATCTAACTGGTGAAGGGTATTTATGTGACAGGCGTTTCTTTCCAAGACATCACCTTGTCATTGTCTTGAGCATGTCAGCTGTGGTTTTTCAGATATACACCATCATCCCGGCAGACAAGTCAGGAGGAAGGCAAGGAATGGCTACGCTCCCATTCAACTGGAGGCCTGCAAGACACTGGCAGTCAGTCCCCGCTTGTTTCTCCTTCAGCTATGTCTTCATCTGCAACTGGAAAATACCACTTTTCCAACCTGGGTAAATGCTGTTTTTCTTCACTCTTTCTCCCCCTCTGTAATAGAACCATAAAATTCAACTGTACATATTTCTTAGTCTGCCAGCCTTGGTAGTTTATTTTTAACATCCTCATCACCATATTGTTGTACCTCACTAATGAGGGAAAGCTCACAGTGTTGTTAATGAAGTGGGTCGAGGTACCACCTATTTTGCACAGAGAGAAAAAAAAATCACAGATTCTTTATGACTTGACCAAGGAGATAAATTTTGAGGGAGAGGCGGAAATTAGCTTCTAGTTCAAAGCTATTCATGTTTTAGGTTTCACAGTCAGTAGGATTCTTTCGAGTGATTTTAGTGAATGTCAGAAACTAAACATTGCATTTTTCCTACATATAGATTTGCTTTGAGATAGACCTTTTCAATGTGTAGCTGGACCTGGCTGTAACTGCATTGTGCCCAATCCAAATCCTAACCTTGAATGCAATATAGTACTTTGGGATGTGAGTCACATTGCAGTTTTATTTGATTACGAACCAAGGTTTAGATTTGGTTTTGCTGAATCTTGTTTCAAATTAAACTAAGACAAGTTTATTTTTTTTTCTTATAATTTTATTTATTTCTTTAATTCTGAATAAAAAGCATTTATATACACTGCACTTGACACATACCTAGGGTCGTAATGAACTCTTTATGGTTTAGGCCCTTACTTAGGAATTAGTAACATCCTTTGAGGCATTAACACTTCTATCACTCTCTTCTATCACTCTGTCACAGCTTATGGCATGTATAGGTTATGATCGCTCAAAACAAATTTGATCAGACATACACATTAGTCCTTATTACATACAAGATAAGAAGTTGAGCTAAGCTACTTTTAAAAACTAGTTTGGATCTTTGCCACTGCTTTGAATCTTCCTTCTGTAGTTTTAGACAGCTCTTTGTAAGCAGTGTTTTTTCACTATATTATTTTTTATTTACAATTATCTCCTTTTCTTTTTGTTCATAGTTCCTGTGAACTCACAATAGATAGCAAAAATATCATAGGGTTTAAAATTTATTTTTTCATTGTCCTTTGCTTTTTTCAGTTTTTATAGCACTGTGGAATAATTTGCTCTCATAACACACCTGTTCTGGTAGTTTACAACTTAGAAGACATCTTGGATGATCAAAAATAAAAGTCCAAACACTGAGGCTGAATTTGGCTAGACAGTTAGCTTTTTCTTCTAGGCATTAAGATTGTGTGGTCCAGGGGAACCATATCCAGGCTTTCCTTCCTACTGGTAAAAGAACTTCTTGAAGGCTTAAAGTAGGTTCATTGGTGCTGTTCTTGATTTCAACCATGTCTGACTACAGCTGTTTATTAGGATGAGATCCAGCTGAGGCCTGTGCATGAATTTTTAGCTTAGGTAGATATTCCTGAAAATCAAAGGATAAATGTCTTACATATGCAATTAACTTTGGTCTTAACAGCAGTCAGTAATACAGGTATATAACAGTAAAATACAGATACTGATTAATTTGAAAAACTGCTTATAAAAATACTTATGACCTCTTATTCCTTTTTAACTTTTGAATCTCTCCCATTGATTTTCTGTCTTGGTCTGCCAAAGGGACACCATTGTTGGTGTTACCATGTGTCAATCTCATCCAGCTCCAGCTCCTTTGAGGACATGTGCTTCACCTTTTTGTTGTAGCTTTAAATATAGGAATAAAAGCCTTCCATCTTCTCAACAGCATGAAGTCCACCTAACCGTGCTAGTCCTACATTACAATTTTGTGCAGAAACAAAATTCACTTAATGGAAATGTGCTTCATTAATAAAGTTTTTTATTCCAGTGAGTCCAACAAACCTATCACAGTTTAACCTTCCCGGGCCCAGCATGATGCGTTCAAACAGCATCCCTGCACAAGACACTTCTTTTGATCTCTATGATGACTCCCAACTGTGTGGCAGTGCTACTTCCTTAGAAGAGAGACCACGAGCGATCAGTCATTCAGGTTCATTCAGGGACAGCATGGAAGAAGGTAAGACTGAATAACTACTTAGATTGGCAAACATGTCCCAAATAGATGTCCAAAGCATTGTAAAATTTTTAAATATTTCTTCAGCACCCTGCACCATAGAAAATTAAATGTTCTTGTGAAGCTTTTATTAATCCTGTTGAGTTGGACTCAAGTGTTCCTTATCCTAAAATATGGAAGGTGTTACTTTCACCCAGTAATAAGCAATGCTGTATGTATCTCATACATGTACAAATCCTCTATCAGAAATTTTGGAGAAAAGGAAGCCATTCTTGCAAAATTATTCCTTTTTCCTCTAAATCCAAAATGTGTGAGTGTACCTTGACTACTATGTTTCTCTGCTTTCTTAGTCCTACTTCTGTGCTTCCTTTTTATTCCCAAAACGCCAGTGCTACTTAGCTTCTCCTTTCTTTTGTACTCATTTAATCACCCCGCTTTCCTACAGCCTCCTACAGCAAACATAATGTGAATTTCTGTAATTTAAACTGAACTCACTACTTTATGTAGATTATTACTGTCTGCTTTCTCTAATGCTATCTGCAACATCTGGAACTTGGTGAATCTTTTTTGGTTTGGTTTTGGGTTTTGCTCTTTTCATCCACAGAGAACCTGGCAACTCCTAATTAAATGCAGTGTAACATTTTCTTCTGATTAACATTTCTGGTAAATCTGATTATTTGAAGAAT
>WEIU01005255.1:1283-18457 GCA_013389925.1 Aegithalos caudatus | reverse complement strand
TTTTTGTTTTGTTTTGTTTTTTGCGGGTTTTTTTATCTTATGGGGTTTTTTAAAATATATTTTGCATCATTTATTGCTTCGGTTCTTCTACTAACAAGAAGTCATCCCTAGGGGAGCAGTTGAACGTGTTTGGACATTCCCTGGCTGATACACAGCAGTTGCTTTGCAACCTCTTCACTCACCACAATTACATGCTGCAGTAGCCCCTTTTCACAGGAGAGAAACCCACTTACCTGCTTTCATCCCATGTATTCATCAATAGTGTGTGTGTCCTCTTCATATTTCCAGGTGTTGAATAGTATCAGCTGACATTCCAGAGATGGTCTCCTCTGCCCAAAGCCAGCACCAGTTCTTTCCTAGGAGTACCCAGCTCTTGTAGTTTGATGCATTTGTAGCACATGGTGGCTCTGTCTCAATGCTAAACTCATGTTATCTTCCAAAGTATGTTGCATCCATGAACCATGGTGCCTCTCCTAGTTCTGTTTAATCATCAAAAGGTTCATATAAGGGGATATCTAAAACATCAAGTACGCATGCCTTTGGTTTTTGCAGGCCTTAAACTGCAAACTGCAAGTCATTCCAGCCCAGCCCAGTCCTGAATTATTTGGAAGCAGGAGAGGGGAGGTGTAGTTGGGAGGTGTAGAATGCATATACAGGCTGGCTACACATGAAGCATAACTAACAATGAGTTAAGCTTCTCACTTATGTTTTGTGGTTGAAAAAATCTTTACAACTATTTCCCTGTCTATGAGACACTACAATCAATTTGCTTGGGAAGGTGTGTCTAAAATTATAATTCAAGCTTTGATGGCAAATTCTAGAAGAATGTTATGAAACTGGTAGATGAAAAAAGTAAATTTATAAAGTGACACAGGATGCTTTCAGCACCCAGTAAGTGAGTACCCTGAAATATACGTGCTCTGATGTTGTGTGATGTAGCAATTTACTAATACTTACTATTTATATAACCTGTTATCTTTCAACATAGTATCTTGGAAATATTAACTAAATCCCGTGGTAGTAAAGAATGGTATTTTTCCTACAAAATAAACTTTAAACTGTTTACCCAGGTTCATACTGTAAATATCTTCTAACTGTGAACTCACATTGCAGCTGAGCCCCACGCCTCAAGTAATGGATTATGGCAAGATAATGGATGCTGCAGAAAAATCTTAAAAGGGCCAGGAAGAAATTAGCATGAAAAAATTACTAGGATTGACTTTTAGTGAACTTTCTTGACCTGAATTTCTTCTGCTTGAGCCCTCTGTGAAAAGAGTTTAAACTTTTCAGCAATTAATCAAAAGATGATGCACAAGTAGAGTATAGAAACATGAAAAGTTTAACACTCAGTACCACATTAGCTGAGTGAAGAAAGAAATGGGATAGCTTCACAAGGTTATCTCAATTAAATGTATTTATCAGATTTCTCAAGCATTGTCTTAAGCCTTAGTGGTAGTGTTTTCTGTGAACTAATCACTGGAGAAATTCAGACAAAGTACTAAATTAAGATCAAGACCTTCATGTACAATTACCAGAGGATAGTTGAAAATCTTCAAGTTATTTTCTGAAGATTGTTTCTTCAAGAATTAAAATATGAGATTCAGAAGAGACATTTCATTATTTTCTGCCACTGAATCAGTCCAATGACACAGAAATTCTGCATCCACTACTATTTTCTTATATATTGGCTTTCTTCTTGACTTGCAATTGGGTTTTTCAGGACTTAACTTGGATAGACTGGAAATCTAGCTTGTAGAGATATGCATATACAGAGACATGCATTTTGTTTCACAGAAAAACATACCACATCAGCAGATGTAGTAAACTGATTCAGTTTTGGCAGTGAATACATTTAGCCCTGCGAGTAATTGAAAAAATTACTGTAGGTTGTCTCCTGTTTCAATCTCCTCCTGCTCAGTAGGTGAAACACTTAAATTTTCACATATTTAGTTAATTGCCAATTTCTCACACTGACTCACAGCATTAGCCACACTTGGACTCCCTAGGCTTCATTGATTGTGCTAAGCCATGCTCAGAGGAGTTGTGTAAGGATGTGCCATTTGTACCTTAATATTCTAAGACTTCAAAAAAAAAGAAGTCCTTGCAAGGACTGGATACATGCATATAATGGAAAAGGAGAGTGAGAAAAAGTATTTTTTTCCTTTTAGAGCCTATTGGAACAATGGCTGAGTCTTGGGTTACAATGGTGTGAGCATGAGTTTAAGTAAAAGCTGCTCAGATGTATTTGGTTGTCAGATTATATTTTTTAAGCTGATAGTATGCCCAAAATCCTGGTCTTTCTCATTAATTTACTTCCTTCACTGTCCACAAAATCTGACTTGTGGGAGCCACCTCTCTGAACTCAGGGAGAGGCAACACTTCCTTGTGCATTGAGGGAGTTGTCTGGTAGCAATGCCTTCATCAACAGGTTTGTAGTCCAAGGACAAGCACCATGTCCCCACATGGCAGTTTTAGGAAAAAAGACACCAACCCTAATTTTTTGCTTTTGTTGTTACAGAACAAATCATAAGGAGAGATTGTCACTTCAGTCCATTTGTGACTCTCCATGCACTACATATTTGATGTAATAATTGGAATAGAATATACTTTTTTCTGTAGATAGGTCTCCTGTTTGAAAACATAGATCAGAAAGAGTTACAGTATGTGTGTCACATCAGTGCTGAGAGGAATATTTCATTATACTAAATCATCCTCACATGGTGATGTGTCAGGTATTAGAGTAGTTTCAGCCAAAAGCATTTCTAAGTGTTGAGAAGGTAAACATCATAGCATCACAGTCTGTTTAGTGACTGCTAACAAATAACTATGTATGGATAGAGGCATTTCCCAGAGGTCTTCTCCCCTTATGCAAGATAAAGCAAAAAAAACCCATTTCTATTATAAATCATTAAAATCCTAACAGCCCAAAATTAATGCCTATTACAGGCTCAAAGTCAGCTATACTAATTTGTAATAACACAGAATAAGACAGTCCAATGCCAGAGAATCTTCTGAAGAACCCTTACCTTGGATTTTCTTAGTCTTTCTAGTGTTATTTATAAATAATTCCTCTATCTACATTTTCCTTTTACTGCTTACTTCTTCCAGATAATCTAGACTGCTTCTCTGAACGTGGGCCACTTCAGACCATGGGGTGTATTGATTTGCAGTACATTAACTGATTCTTATTTTATGTTATGAAAGGGTTCCTTTCTTTTGGCATGCCACTCTTTTCCATTAGAATCCCACTCAAGCAAGATTTATCTGTCCACCACATGTTTCCTGAATAGGGCTAATCCAATGGCTAGAAACTGAATGACTTTCAAAGGTTTGCCTTAGAGTGGTTTAGTTTCTTAGCTTGTTGAAAAAGGCTGCTGAGTAAAAAGCTTCAATATATGACACAATGCATTGCAATATGAAAAATACCTAAATTTTAAAATAATATTAGGAAGTTTAATTGAAAACTTCAGCATTCCTTGGTAGCCCTTAAGATTTTGGTCAGTACTCTGCATGGAAGAAATTACATTAAAATGAAATTTCCCCTCACCTTCCCTAATGTATGTTTTACAGGTATGCTGTCAACTTCTCTTATCAGGGGTTACTTATTATCAAATTAGAAACATTTCTTGGTATGCAGTAAGATAAATATAAATCCAGTAGCCCTAATAATCATTGCAGCATGAAAATTTGTGGTGTCAGACTAAGGTCCATGCAATGAGAACATAGTCAGTTCTGGTCCTGCTCTCCTTTTCTCCACCATTTCATTTTGTCAGTACGCTGGCAAGCTCTTTGGGGTTTCAGCTAGAGCCTTGCCAAGCAAGTTGAAAAGAGTTCAATTTATTGTTTTTCCTGGATACATTCCTTAAATGTAATGGATGCATGAAGCTATTCATTTCACTTCTGTGTAGCTAGCTTTTATGTTCTCTTACCACAATTATGTTGCACAGTGATTCTAAGCCTTTTCTTCTTTGCTTTCTTCCAGGCAGAAGAAAAGGCACATTCAGAGGTAAGAACTATTCTTCATTTTTATAATTCTGTATTACCTTACATTATTTTATAATTTATTGTTTACCTACTTTGGCTAAACTACATAGCTGGTAGGGAGAATACACTCTGTATTTTGCATCACCTTTTAAGTTATTGGTGAAAACCTGGTGCAGCTTCTAGAGTACTAGAAGGTGTTTTCTTAGCATTGTGCTGAAGAAAGCCTCCTGGAGTTCATTCTGAAAAGATGAAAAGAATCAGTGAGAACTGGGTGTCGAATGGAGGAGTTGAGATAGGTCTGATTTCAGACTTAATACCACTCTGTGCAGGATCTAAGGGATTGTGTAATTCAAGGTAACATGCTGCCTTTCTAGAGGAAAAATACTTCAAATTATCACTTTGAACTTCTCTCCCTCACATTTTGCATTATATTAAATTTCAGAAACTGACCACTTTGATGGACCAGTGCAGTGCAGATTAGTTTCAGATATAAATCACATTTGACATGGAAAATAGCTTCTTTCTCCTCACAGTGTATAAGAGTGGGTGACAAGCCTGGGTCAACAGCTGGATACAATTACAGCCTTTCTCAAAATGAAGTCCTGGTTGTATTAAAAGGGCACCAAAGAGTAGCATCAATAAAATACAGCACCAAGGGGTGCATTTCCACTTCACAGGGTGACATGCCTTCCAACTCCTGCATTTATGCTGCCCCTATTTTTACTATGCTAATGAAAGAAAAAGTCAACAAAATGATATTTTGAGGAAATTGAACAAATAAAAATATCCTTCTATCCTTGCTGCAGTATAGGTCAATATAATTTCATCTAAGCTCACATTTCTTAAAACTTAAAGGAGCTAAAGAGGCATGCCATAGCTCAGTAGTGTAAATTACAATTCATCATTTTATTGCCTTTTATATAGGCCTGTATATAGAGACAAAACAACATTTCTTTCTAGTGTGTTTCTACATGATGTTTTCTCAGTATCTGGCTCTGCTTGAGATGCTCTTACAGGAGATGTTGAGCAGCAGTTCATGAGACCTACCTTTGTGAATTTGCAAGGACATGATGAAAGTGTAGCATAAGCTGAAATGTCAAATAATTACATTTAAAAACCAAAGAGAAAACTTGGAAAAATAAAAGGGTCAGTCCAGGATGGAGCCTGTTGCACTGAGCTAGTGTAAATGACTAAGCTATTTTTGTGTTATAGAGAAGTACAGGAACATGTTCATGTTGCTTGTGCAATATTCCTTGTTGGTTTTCATGGGAGTCATAAAACTAAACTACTGCAATGGTCTTTACTAGTGACTGTAAATGTTCCCTTTCCTAGGCTGGTTTTACCCATTTTACTTCTCTAGTCTGGAATAATTTATGTCTCAATATAAAAGGCTGAAAGCAAAACTCCATGCTGTGCTTGATTTCAATACAATGCCAAGAAGTCCCTGTAAGATCTCAAATAGGGTTAAATGAGCTTTAAATTATGTGCAAGCTTCGTGCTAGGTATCTACCCCACCTGAAATTGAAACAGATATTTTTCTCAAGGATTCTGTTTTTCTTTAAAGGATAAAGGAGTCTTGAGTTAATTTTCATATCAACAAGCACATTTAAAGCTACATTTATTTTTTTAAGTTGGCAAGCAAGTTTCTGAATACTATATAAGTTTTAAAGAGTTTATGTTTTAATTTCAGGGATTATAGGAAGCATGTGTTAGAGAAAAAAGAAATACTATTTTACCTCACCTAATTTTAGACATCTTTAAAAAAAAATCTGCATCTGAGGTAGCCATCTAAGCCTTCTTCATGCCAGTCAGTGTGTCAGTACATATGTTGCATTATCTTAGTCTAATGTGCACATTAACATATGTTGGTTGCACATGTCTGCAGTCAGGCACAGTGAACCTCACCCAAATGTACTCATGTTTTAAAACCTCAGACCACATCCAGGGCAGCTCTCCTTGATTGCACTAAGCATATGTTTGGAACCTATGGGATTTGGTAAAAACCCATTACATTTCCCTTGCAAACAGAGGATCGTACATACAAAGTAATAAAGCATTTGCCCATATATGCTCCCTTAACTGTAATTCTGGCTCATACACCAGGTTAAGTGCTAGAAAACAGTTGGAGCAACACTAAGAGACAGCTTTTATTTTTATTTTTGGTTAGTTCTGAGGTTAAAATCTGAAGCTAAGACATTGTAAACCTATGATCTCTCAAGATCTCCCAAGATCTCTCAAGAAAACACACAACAATAACCACAGCAAAAAAAAATGGTGAAATACTGACATTAGTCTGTTGTTTCTCTAGCAAATTCAGAAACTACGAAGAGAGTTGGTTGCATCACAAGAGAAAGTTGCTACCCTTACTTCTCAGCTTTCAGCAAATGTAAGTATTTTTGCTTCTGATGATAAGCAGTATCAATGAATATATTATCAATACCTTTTACTCAACACATAGTCTTGGAGACTTTTACTATTTATTCATTTATTTATTTGGGGTTTTTTTCCAAGTTAATGACTTCATTAAATTTCTATATTGCCCCAGCTTCAAGTAGAAATAATCTTCTGGAAATGGAAAGTAGACAAATGGAGAGTAGTAAAAATTGAGAATTTCCACGCTTCGAATGTAACAGTCCTATCCTGTTCAGTTTCACCCTTTTCTTAGAATCAATTATTTTAAAAAGGCCAAAAGGAGAAACAACCAAAGAAAGGCATGATTTGTATATTCTGATAGAATTCACTAGAGTTTCGTTTCACGAAGACAAACCCTACAAGATGCATTCAGGTCTGAAGGGAAGCACAGTGTACGAGTTTATATAGAAATTCTATGCTACAAAACCAATGCTGATAAATAACTAATTGAAACGAGGCTATTTCACAAAGAGCTTCCTTGTGTTCCTTCCAGTAAACATAATTTGGTAATATGAGTTATGGAACATGTTATCTGAAAATATTGCCAAATACAGAATGTGAGGTACAATCCAGTCCAGTTGCTGTGGTTTCAGGTGACGTTACTGAACAATCTAGTATTGTGATTTTTTAAATGCAATTCAGACTATAATAATCATTACTACTGTGAGGGAAATCTGAGATGCAGATAGAAGAATGTATTGTTCTGAAGCTCAAGAAAGCACTTTCCTGATACCTCGGGGAGCCCATAAAATGCCTTTCTTTAAGTGTAGGTGTCCTGAATGATTAGATTTATAAATATTGCTGATTTAAAAGAAATTATTTCATGTTGTGATAAAATAATCTCTAGCTCTGTGAAAGCTGCTCGTTCATGTGTGACTTCTATACATGAAAATGTGGAAGAGCTATGCTTAGCACGTTTTTCTCTGTTCAGGTGGTTGCAGAGCACCTGGGGGTATTTGTACATCTGTAAAGGAGTAGACTGCCAGACTCCTCTGAGTGCTGAGAACGAGCTAGTGAATCAGATGATGCGGGACATTGCAACGTTTTTAAATTCAAGATCTGGATTCCAAGCTGGATTATTCGAGAATGTATAGCTAGAATAGCATATCTGTATTGGGAATGGGGTTCCTTCCTTAGACACTGACTTTCCACTTTACCAGTTTGGGCAGTTCTTCATTCACTATCCTGAGAGCAACAAATTAAAACCCACACTGAGAGGTCAGAAGAGCTAAATTAGCATTGGTAGGTGTTTTTGCTAGTGAGTCTGTTGTTCTCTGCAGGGCACTTTTCTTTCCACCACAAATGCAGAGATGCAGCAGCTCTGCATGGAAGTGAGGAGCGCAGGGAGGTGATCCCCAGCTTGGCTTGTGACACAGTACAATCACAGACACACCCACATCTGTGCTCAGTGTCTGTTCCAGGTGATAGCTATGGCCCCTGGTGCCACTCTTCTCTTCAGTATGCAGGCAGGAAAACAGTTTTCCCTTCATTCTTTCCACTGGCTCAGAAGAGAAAACACCAGCATGTTCTTTCTAACTACTGTGTTGAGAGGGAGAGTTGAAAGATCACTCAGTCTCCATCGCTTTTCAGTCAACCCGGAAATGCTATAGTCTATAATATGGCAACAAGTGCAATAAGGTGAGGATGTCAGGGCATTCTCTGCAGCTGAGGAAATGAAGCCATTATTTTGTTTGTTTGGACCAACTGTATCCAATCTCTCCTCAGTCTTATTTGGAAGTCCTTCACTGTATCTCTGGCCAATATGTCTTTGTATTAAATAAACAACATACAGGATGGTTTCTAATAAAATTACTTATTCTAAACAAATTGTCAGAGCCATTCTGTCAAGTTATAATCAGATTTGATCAGATTCAAAGAAATTGAGTCAAGTTTAAAATGGGTATTTTGGCTTGGTTTTCACTCAAACTAAATGAGCTGCATGGGTAAGAAATAAATTTGGTTTAATCTGTATAAATCAGATTGGATTGGGAATCTGTCTCTGTATATTGCCTCTGGGCTTCTGAATTGCTAGCAAGAATGCTTTTTCACCGATCTAACTGTAAAGGCATCACGTTCAATAGGGTAGCTGAAAAAAATATATGCATAGACATCTGGTTTTGCCTATCCAGAAGTACCACATTTGGTTAATTTAATTATGTTTATTTTACAGTTACACACCTTCTAATCCATCTCCATGGAGATATTCTTTAAACTCTAGACCTGTAAGCAACCCTAAGGCTGATCCATTTTGCACATGCATTTTTAAATGATACAAAAGAAATCTTTCCTCTTGCCAAATCCCCAATATACAGAAATTCCTTTAAAACTAAATTTTTCAGGAGCATGAAACTTAGAGGCTTCAAATTCTCCAGACATGAGCAAAATTATATTCACAATGAATATCATCTTAAAAGAAAAGTAGATATTACTGGATATTGGGGGTAAATATTTTTGGCAGGATGTTCTCATGAGATACATACTTTACAAAACCAAAAAATTGAAAAGTATTTCGGAATAAACCTGGTCCTGAGTTCATTCTCTGCTGTTCCTGGTACAGAACTTGTAAAGTATTAAAACAACACTGCCACATGAATCCAAACAAGCAAAAGAGACTGCTTGGATGTTTGACTCCTTCTGTCAGTCTTTCAAGTACTTTATGAGAAGAAATTCTACAAAGTATCTCTTAAACATCAGAAATAAAATCCAGCTTGAAAGCAGAGAGTATATTCAACTATTTAATTGGGATAGAACCACTGAAATGTAGTCTACTTACAGAACTGATATTTAAATGCCAGTTATTAAGTACTTCTCATAAAAATTCTGAGAGCTGTTAACAAACTATTTAACTTGGCAATCTTATGGAAAACCTAGATAACTTTCTAAATTTCATGAACTTGTACTGCTTTAGCAATATCTTCCTTGCATGTATTCATTTATCATTTGTTTTGTAGTCTAAGATACGTATTTCACCAGTCACTGCCTTTTAAAGAGAAATATTCCTAATCACAAAATCTGGCATTTTTTCTCAAAGAAGAAATCATATCTCTACATGGATAATACTACTGTGACCCTTACTTTGAGTCACATTTGCTAGTCAGTAAGGCTAAGTTGAACCAACATTAAGATTAACTCAGAAAAGTTTGATCACTGCCTGTCTTCTCTGCCAATACGTGTGTCTCTGGCAAACAGAGAACTGTATGAACAGCTTATCTTTTGTGGTGCCTTTGCTAACAAAAAAAAAAAAGCTTTGTCCTTTCTGATGCTTTTACTACAAATGCATTCATCTTGGCGTTAGCTCGTAGTGTTAGTCCTAAGCTCCTCCTAATTTCCATACCTTCACTGTCTGAAAATAGACATCGCTTTTTGCCTTGCTGTGGTTTGGAGAAGGAAACTTCTAATAGCTATAAATCTTGTTCCCTCATAGTTCATATCTATGTGAATTTGTTGTTAGCATTTCCCTTTATCGAACTGAGCAGAAGTATTGCACACAAGTGAAAAAAAGAGCATCTTATTCAGCTCATTTCAACATTATTTGTGCCTTTCTTTGCTTCTCTACAGAAGACTGTTGGTGACATTAGTACATAAGTTATTAAAAGACTGACAGGTTGAAATTTGACCTAGTTAATTAAACCTTTGTTTGATACATTATTTTATACCAAAATCAGTCAATTTGAAGTTACAGCACTTCTCAGGCATTATTGAAAACGCTGCTGAAAATTTTCTTATTTGTTTTCATTTGTTGTTCAGGTTTTGTTGGCTGGACTCAAGTAGTATGCTTGACTTCAGCAGTTTATTTCATTTGATTAACCCCAAAGTGCTGGTGTTTTGCCTGCATATGATTAAATTCAAGCTGGGTCCAGCTGTCGTTTGGATGCTTAATTTACAGATTTTTCTCTGAGATTCTTGCTTTACCCCTGGCATCTGTCTCAGTGTGGCTGAAGGGTAAATCCCAATATTAATTCAGAAAGGGCCTGTTTTCAGTGCAGAAAATGTCCAACCAGCAGACTCTGTGAGTGACAAGGGCTCAAATTCCATGAGCAGCCTGACCCAGCCTGTTCAGAAGGACTTTGATCAGTGCTTTGTGCTGTATAAAGCTGAAGGGTGCATGCTTGCACACTGTAGTAGAGCCAGGACGCCAGTAGAAAGCGGAGGGGATTTGCTGGCTAATGCTCTTGTTTGGCCAGCTCTGAACCGCTATCCTACAGCCAGGCAACAAGATGCTAGCGGGCAGCAAACACAAAAGGTCACCAGATGTGCAGCTACTGCTTACAATCAGCCCCATCTCTTCTGGCCTTTCACACCTCCTTTCATTCAGCCATGTCAGGTGGGAGGAACTTTATTTATTTACCTTTGCTTTATAAATCTGAATGCCGCAGGTCAAATCCCAAAGTGTGTTGGAAGACAGATGTTTCATATGTGAATGTCATGTTCAGAATAGGCTGTAAACCTGAGAGCTGAGGTATTTGGAATTGCCTGACTGGCATAGTTTACTAAGGAAATGTTTAAAATCAAATCTGTCATCTTAGCACTGAAGTCATTCCCTAAGCATCCATCTCTTTGACTATTTCCAGTGGACATTTCACATGTGAATAGAAGTCAAAATAATTTGTGCATGAAGGATATATACAGATTAAGAGCTGTACATCTGTGTATCTAATATGTATGTCATGGTAATGATGAATATATTTTGCTGCAGGCATACTTCAAATAATGCCCAGTTGCTAATTCCAGGATGTCTTTTTTCAAGTACAAATACTGCGTTCAGTTGTGAAGACATATTTTTACTTTAGAATGAGCACATGTACATTTTACTTTATAAAGCACATGTAATATTCAGGCTACTCTTTGAAGCAATGATGTGTGTACTTCACGAATGAAACTTCTGAATCTAACACAGCGATTTCTAAGGTGTGAGAGACTGTCTATATCATAAAAAAACCCAAACAATTCCTAAATATTCTTACAAGAACAAAAGAATCAAAACTTTAAAATAAATTAAATCATCCTCAGAAATTGAGGATTAGCAATCCAGACAAAATAAATTACCAAATTTTTAAGTGTAAAAAAAGTTTCTAATGAGAATTTTTAATTTCTGATGAACATTATTAAAGATGCAGATACTTCTTTCTCTTTGCTTTAATTGTTTCATGAATTATTCTGCATTTATTTGTTCAAATGTGAAGCCTGATCTCAAATGGGAATGTATAGATCTACAGATATATTTTATGTATACTTCAATACACATATAAGTATACTGATAATTTAGCCTTTTTCAAACTAAATTTTCTTATTTTGTTGTATAGCATTTCTGTAAGGAAAATCTGCTTAAGTTTTCAAGTAGGAGTTCCCTAGACAGCGGAATAAATGAATATTAGCTACCATGTAGAAAGACAGAACAGTTTATTACTCTGAATATAAAATTAATACTTCAGTAGAAGAGTGCTGTTCTGTAATAAACATTTGAAGTAATGAACAATGCAATTAAAAGGGTTTTTTCTTGAATAGTTTTTGGTCACTGGGACTTTGAATTACATTTCTTTATTATTAGCAAATCAAGACCTAATAGTCTTTATTTGAAATTAGTTAGGAAAAATGCATCATCTTGATCCAATTACATTTATGATGCAAAAAGCTTAGTATAATATTCCAGGAAGGTAATGTACTCTGTCACTGGCTGAATATTAGTAAGAATCCTTGTACCATGCCTGTCTGTCTCCAAAGGCTGTCAGAAAATAACAGTTTCAGTGACCTTTGATGACATCATTTTTAATGCTGCTTTTTAGTACCCAATTTTTCCTAAAATTTCTTTGTTATCTATTTGTGTACAATAGAGGATGAAGCTCTACCTATGGAATAGGGAAATACTTTGCACAAGTATGCATAGTTTGGTACCAAAGTTCTGTGGTTACTACAGTCTGATTGCTAGAAAAGGACAAAAGCAACGCATAATTAAACAAATTATTCCTCTTTGCAGCCCTCAGTCCCCACTGTAATTCTCAGAGTAAAGCAGAACCATAGGCCATCAGCCAAGCCATTGATTTTTTTATGAGGCAGGGAACAGCGAGTTCCATTAGTTTCCTGTTAAACAAAAGTAATGAAGAGACATTCAGCTAAAATTCTGTAGTAGTGCATCTATTTTGTCTCTGGTAGTGTTCTGGGTCTGTGGTCATTGTCTTTGGAAATAAAACACTATAGATTCATTTGGGTATTTTTTTAACATTTAGCTAATTAATAAGGTTAAAAGTAAGTTTAAAAACCAGTTATTTTTATTTTCTCAGAGGAGTAGAGTAGTGAAAACAACCAGAGGCTGTAGTATTGATTGACAGGTTTCCAGGTTAATTTTATCAAAAATTGTAGCTTCAAGAATATAGCCTAAGTTATAAATGTTAAAATAGGAATATATACAATTACTAATTAATCTTTAAGAGATTGCATATTTATCTAGTCTCATGTTCATACGTACTCCTTGTGGTACGTGTCCTTTACCAATCAAGTTATTCCTAAGATATCACTGCAGATGCAGAAACCTGGTAGATTGACCACTACACCCCATTATATCTAAGTGTACTAATAGCATGGTTTAAGTAAGTCTAATGAAATAAAATAAGTGGCTTTCAAGATACCTGACTGAATATTTATAGCAAGCCAAAATTAATTACAAAACACAAGTGTAACTCATCAGTATAACATCTCTGAAGCAGAGATGCAGAAGTAGCCCACTATTATATATATGGTAATCTTCTATTTGAGGGATAATACACAGAGCAAGGTGGCAAGAAGCTCTTTTCTCTCTCTCCTAAAATGCAGAACAAAACCCTTTTTGGACCATATCTTTTCTTGATTATACCTCGGAATCCCTACAACCACATACATTCAAACAATTTCAACTATGCTTGTAAAAGTATGCAAATCTGCAACTGAAAAATTTTCTGGGAACTGTGTGTGCCTGCACTACTGTAATAAATACTAAATTTCCTCAGTGAGGAAGCTCAGTTAATCCATTTGTGCATATAAATATGGTGGATTTGAGCTATATTTTCAAGTGCCAATGTTTGGAGACTTTGTCTATTACCACTTTTGAGATGGTAACGAGAAAATAAGTGTTTCCTCATGCTTTTACAGAGAAATGGATGGAATTATTTAGACTTCCTTAAAAATTAAACTGTGGCTTTCCTTTGGCTGTACAAGCTAGCCAAGCATATTGGGATTTTTATCACCACTTCTTTTTCTTTGCCTACAAAGCTCAATGCCAGTTAGATATGATGAAATATAAATGGTATAAATTTAGCTTGCATACAGAGTAGGATGCTAAAAAAAAAAAAAAAAAAAAGGAAAATGACGGTGTTTTTTTAAATCTTTTGATCTGTTTCAACATTATTGCTTTTCATACTGAGAAGACTTACAGTTTTCAAGATTTTATATTTATATTTTCACACATTATAAATGTTATATTTATATTTTACAAAATATATTTTATAGACACAGACATATATGATCAATATAATAATACACTAAGCAATGACATTTTATAAAACTGTGATATTTTTTGTTTGAGGCTAGGGATTTTTCTGTAGTGTTTTATTTGTGAAGTTAAAATTTTCTTTTCAAGATAAAGTACTTGAATTCCTGCTTTGAACTGTCCAGTAATTGAAAATAATTGCTTCTGGACTTCTCTTTGGGAGCAGACTACTTTTGGCCAAGAGATCAGTAAACTGAAAGCCCTGCATTAAATCCATAACTCATTTCCAGGCAGAGATACCTGAGCTAATCTCACTGGGGGCTAAAGAAGCCTGAGGAACACTGGGTTCATTTGGCTGATTCATCTGTCCAACTTAGCTCAGTCTGAGTTTAAATTAATATTAAAGATCTGGAGAAAATATGCTTGCAGGAAAAACATACTTTTAAAACTCAAATAGATCTGGGAAAATTGCCCCATTATAATGACAAATGTTGTCTTTCTTTCACAGGCTCATCTAGTAGCAGCTTTCGAAAAAAGCTTAGGAAATATGACAGGCCGATTGCAAAGTCTAACAATGACAGCTGAACAAAAGGTAGGTTTATCAAAGCAGATGCTTTAATGTAGAAAACAGTCAGCAAGTTATCTTAGAGTTTTGCTTAAAACAAAACTGAAAGGAAACAGGGACATCTGCAACAGTAAGACAGATTTTTCTTTAATGGTTGCTGCAATCAAATTTTCATTAATGTCCAGCAGCATCTGGAAAAAACTATGCAGCATCAGGTTTACACAGATAGTGTCATAAAGTAGTTTGAAGATAAAATCTTTCATTTCCAGAATTTAATTAAAACGTGTGACTTTAGGTTTATTGCATACTGAAAGATCATGTAACAAAAACGTACCATGAACTGCTGCAGTGCTTCCCAGCACTTCCCAGCACCACCAGAAGAATAGAATTACAGGAAACAAAGTTTAAGTAGAGAAAAATAGTTCCATCGAAAAAGTTAATGAAGGTTAGACATCCTATGCATAAGTAAACAGTTTGGGTTTTCACTCTGCTGTTTTGTCTAATGGGGGGAAAAAAACTCTAAACCTGGTAAGAAGAAATTTAATGTGAGTCCTTTTACCAAGCTCAGGATTAAGAGGCTTCTTAACCACTTCCAGGACTGAACCTCTGCAACTTTCCACCCTTATGAATTTTGAACAATGTCCAATTAACAGAAAGGCCTCCTTGAGCCAAACTTTGAAAGAAACTGTTTATCTCTGAGCTGCTAGTCACCACTGGAGTCTGTAGCTGTCTACAAAAATAACATTTCAGAATCTGGTTGAGCACCAACAGATGAAATGTGGCAAGACTCATTGTGGACTGGGTAGAAAATATTTGTATTGTTTGCTTTTTTTTTTCATCTTGTGAGGAGAAGGAAAGAGAACACAATCACTATGGAATTTCTTAAAACCAAAACTTTCAACTATTTTACAAAGTATAATTCCATTAGAAGCTTTTCTTTCCAGAAGGGGTTAAGCAGTGACATTGAAACAGATGATCTCCAAGTTTCTTTCCCAGAAGATTTAGAACTTTTTTCCTTCTCTTCTTTTCACTATTGTTGAGTTTAAATTCCTTTAACTCTAATTACATAAGTACAGAGTGGAAGGACACAGAGTAATAAATAAAATATTGCTTATAAAAGCAATAATAAAATATATTTTTAATAAAAATCAGCTGTGCATTCTAATGCAGAACTTCCTGCACTCAAGTGGAGTCTTTTTACTTCAGCTTTCAGGACAATTTCTATTAAATAGGGGGTTTTAAATTAAATTAGCATTTAACAAATTCAATCTTTTGAATTCATCCCTTAAATAGTAGCCTGACATATTAAAAGATGTACTTCAAATGGTTTCATTGTCTTTTGCAA
Organism: Aegithalos caudatus; assembly: GCA_013389925.1. Lineage (NCBI taxonomy): Eukaryota > Metazoa > Chordata > Aves > Passeriformes > Aegithalidae > Aegithalos > Aegithalos caudatus. The sequence continues at coordinate 2,692 of WEIU01005255.1, read as the reverse complement.
TAAAGTCATTGAGCTTTTCTTAATTTTATATTGAATAGGTGATTGACCCCCTTTTTAGATTACTCCCTATTGAAATGTTTTCTTCTTAAAAATAGCATGATTGCTTTATATAAAATAAATGAAAAGGTATATGTTAGTTGACTTAAATATCTTTGGAAAGAAAGTATACATTCTTCTTAATGTTGCCCTTAGATTCACCCAGGAAGTCCCATGATCTTTAATTTGAACACTCTTCTCTTGTAATTTTTTCTTTTAGCTTAGGCAAACGTTGTTCCTTTGCCATTATTTTGATCTCTCTTTGCTCTTCTCACAGGAATCTGAGCTTATAGAGCTAAGGGAAACCATTGAAATGCTGAAAGCCCAGAATTCTGCTGCACAAGCTGCTATTCAAGGAGCCTTGAATGGCCCCGATCATACCCACAAAGGTATGGGTTTGTCATTATGGAATTTCTCCCCAGGAAAAAAAATATAAATCACTACTTTTCTGTTGTTTGGGAGCTCTGTTGCAAGGCAAAGCAAATTCTGAAGTGAATGGTAGGCATACTGGTGGTATTTCCAGAGCTGGAAACCTTGCACAAGTTTCCTGTCTGCCAAAGTTCCTGGAGCTTTGTCTTCCTAGAGCTGGGTGGCCAGGAATTGATCAAGAGTTGAGTGTGTCCCTGCAATTGACTAATGAAGTACACACAAGACTCAAGTGAATTCTTATGGTATAACATGGTTATAGCTTTGGAATCCCATCAAAATTGTAGCTTTGTAAACTGTTGTTCTCATTGGTAAGAGAGGGACTGACAACATGAAGCGTTTAAATCAGTGCAGGAAAGCAGATTTAACATTCCAGATGTTGAATTAATTTGTCATTGCAGTTAGGGAAATATTGCATGATAAATATATACTTCAAAAGTGCCTGCTGATAGGCAGCAGCAAAGGAATTACTTGAAAAAAATAATTGCAGTATTTGTTTTTGAGAGTGTTATTGATTTTCCATTTAAGAGGTCGTTATTTAGGGTTTGCCTTAAGGTCATTTCACGGCATGACTTGAGTGTAGCAAAGCAAATTTCTAGGAAGTAGAAAATAACCTAAAAAGTAATTTCCCTTGGTATTAGTGGGCATGTTCTGCAAGAATAATTTTCAGTGATTAAGATATAGTTATCAGACACTTTTAAGAAATTGAAACTCAGTAGCTTCAGCAACCATTTTTAATATTCTCCACTTCAATTTTTTGTTTTGTTTTGTTTGTGTTTTTTTTTTGTTTTGTTTTGTTTTGTTTTTGTTTCATTCATTTTTAATGAACTCCTGCCTGTTTCTTTCCATTGTGGTATATTAGAAGGTAGCATCTGAACATTGATTAGGGCTTTTACAAATCGAGTAGTGCCTACACTCCTCAGAACTGTACTACATGTGCCACTGAT
>WEIU01005253.1:435970-474330 GCA_013389925.1 Aegithalos caudatus | reverse complement strand
GTGTTATGTGTGACAGAGTGTGTGGGATGGAGGACGCAGACAGCAGCCATCAGCTCGTTTGTGCCTCCAGACAGCGGCCTGGGGCTCCTCACAAAGGGCTGTGCTCGGCTTTGCTTTGACTCGGGGTGTGCGCAGCAGCGTGTGCTGGAGACTGAGAGAAGCTGTTTGGATTGATTGTTTGGATTCCTGCCTCCAAAATCACACCGTGCTCAGACACCCAGGTGACGCCTTGCCTTTCAGAGATCACAAGTGGTTAGCCACATGATTACATTCAGGCTTTCGTGGGGACAGCATGTTTACCGTGGCAGCCTTTTCTTACTGCAGCACATTGCTCACTACACAGAATACATCTTCACCTCCTACATACAGCAATTCTATTTTCTGCTTTCTTTATACAGCAAAACAAATCAGCAACAGCATTACAGATGCTATTAGCTTTCAGGAACATTTCACCAAGGCTAAAAAATGAAAAAAACCACCCTCCAAGCATACTGCTTTGTTGGGTAGTGATTAGCTTCCATTATAGAAAATCTGACATCTTAGTTTTTACCAAAGAAAGGGCCAGTTATGCTTCTGATCTGCTCTCACCTTCTCTCTGTCATCTAGAGAGCTGTGTATGATAAAAGCTGTTTAAAAAGCTCCTTGTGATGGGGTTGATCCCACAGCAATCTTCCATCCCTCTGGAAGTGCAGCCCTGTGTTTCCCCCTCTGTGGTGCCCACGGAGGGGTGGCGAGTGCCCAGGAGGGTGGGAAAGGCTCCCTGTGCCCAGGGAGTGCCGTGGTCAGGGCAGGACAGCCCTCCCCAGCAGTGACCACCCAGCTCCTGGCACGCAGTGCTGAACATGACAAAGATGTCTCACATCCACTAAACTTAATAACACGATTGCTTAATAACAGAGTTGCTTAATAACAGAAGTGCAGGAAAAGTTTGGCAACTCCAGCAAGCGGATGTAAGAGTTTTATATTTTAGGAGTTTTTGAGACTAAAATGCAAGAACATCTGTAATATTCTCCAAATATTTTGATTGCAGATAGCTGTACCAAGTACAAAATGGTCAGAACTAAATGCTCAGCAGTACTATTTTTATGTAAATCTGCATTCAGCCACTCTGTACAAAGCACAGCAAATCCAGTCAACCAGAAGATGCTCCCACTATGGTGAGGAGGGAGAATGGTCAACATTTGCTGGATGCAATTATGAGGATATGGAAACCAGCCTCCTGAGCAGTGAATCCATTTCCCTCCCAGTTAGCCACTTAGTCAAAGCCATAATACCATTTTGCAGCCAGGATATTTTCTCCCCTGGCTAATGGCTGAAAGTTGAGTTGAACTCTGGAGGGAGCGTGGCTTCACCACAAAAATGGAGAGAAGTGGAGTTACCTGAAGGGTTTCTGTGGAGGTTGTCCAGTGCATTTTTAATTGTATCAAAGCTGGAATTTCACCTGGCACTGGGAGCTGTTACCCCAGTGCCTGCTGCAGCTTGTCCTGGGTGATCATTTACCTCAGCCATTGGCTTCACCTGCTCCAAAGTGAGACACACGTGGAGCCTTGGCCTGATTTTCCACTACACTGAGTGTAACCCCAGCTCCCAGCAGTCGGGGTGGTTGTGTTTTCCAGCCAAGGAGTGCATGTGGTGGAGCTACTGAGTAGGCTTGAGAGCACCCTAGAGAGGTGAGTTGAGCTGTTTTAAATTAAAGGTCTGAGCTAAAATCATGAAGAGGCTGCAGGTCTGAAGAGGGTCCAGCTTGGCAGGAATGGGAGGTGATGGGAACCAGAAAATGTTCCCTGCATCTGTGCCCCAGCTGTACTGGAAGTGAGCAAAGGGCTGAGTCTTAACTGAACAAGATGGAATGCATAAGAAAGTAAAGCTGATGAAGAGGCTGAAATATTTTTAATACTCCTGAATCTTCACTTTTAAAATGCAGCACAGCTTCTGCAGCAAAAGACAGGCTTTAAGGAGTCAGCAGTGCTGCTGCAAATGTGGGCATCCCTCCAGCTGCAAGCAGTTTCTCAGGCTTGTGGGAGATGGACCAAGCCAAGGGCCAGGCACACTCTCAAGTCTGCTACAGTGTGAGATAGCTGGGTTGTGAACATTGCTGTAGGAATGTGCTGTTTTCATGACTTGTGTGACCCAGTTTGAATGCACCTGTGTACTTTAACTTAATGATATACCTGCCCCTGAGCCTGGAGGGTCTGGGAATGGCAATGAGGTGGTTGGATAGTAAAGCTCTTTCAGTGGATATCTGAATGGTTAACCCAGCATTGCTGCTGGAGTTGATAATTTACTGTGTTGCAGCTTGTTTCTTTATAACCTAAAGATTTGCCTGTAATGCTCCTTTTCTTGACATAAATAGAAAAAAATCTAGTTGCTTAATTTCCACCATTCAGGCAAAATGTTAGAGGAAATGAGCTGCAAATGTGTGTTTTATTTATCCATCAAGTCTCACTTACATGTTACAGGATTGATTAGAAATGTGAACTGCAGGACTTAGAATTTCAAAGTAGCTCTAAAAGCAGACAGGAAAAAAAAATCCAGTAAAGCCACTTGTCCTGTAGTGTTTTAGTCCTGAGCAGCCCAGGCACGAGCTCTGAGTGTGTGTATTACTCTTGGACAGCTACAGGATCACTGCAGAAGAAACATTCAGTGTTTCCAGTGACTTCAAGCCAAGAAATCCAATAGAGCAGATGGAATACATCAGCTTTCAGGGAGGGCCAATTTAAACACGTGTAAGCACCAGGGGCCCAGTGCTCAAACTTTAACACTTCTAAATTGTTACTGTGAGCATAAAAGGGTTGCTCATATCCGCAGTGGAACAGGAGGTTACAGACTGATAATTATATGATCTTGGGAGAATGTACCAGTACCCAAATGTCTGAAAGCAGAACTTGGACATGCAGCAACAGCCCTGTACAGGGGAAATATGACTGAATGGAAAAGAAGGCTATTTTTCCTTTCAGTGCTTTAGATGAGTAGCAACTATGCCACAAAAAAAGCTCTGTCTGGGAACCTGGGGACTGGAGATTCCAATGGATAGTCTTATTTCTGTTGGTGATTTATATCTGGCATTTACTCTTCTGGTACTGTATTTTTGCTACATACTGGAGTTGCCTTTCAGTACCTGGAGGAGGTGGTGGAAGGCTGGGGGGCCCCTTCTGTAAAGAGCAGAAGAGCAGTGCAGAGCGAGCGGGTAGACTGCTGTCCTCTGGGTAATGCCTCCAGGAGCCTGGCCAGGGGAGAGGAGCTCAGCTGCAGTTTCCATCAGCTCTGATGGGCTTGCCAAAAAAATGGTCTGGCTGAGTTTTGCTCCTGCTGCTCTTGGTAGCTGCTGGGAACTGAGCTGCACTGCTGTGCTCCTCTCGTGGGTCTGAAAGCAGTGGCTGGCATGTGGTGTGTGGATGACAGCACTGGCCCGGAGCTGAGCCTGGCTCACAGGGTGGAAACCCTCCCAGGCACTCCCTGGAATATATGGCACAGTTGACACCACGCTGAGATTTTGTATGGCTGCTATTTGACATTACAAATGAGACATTATGCTTGGTCATATCCTGCGAGCTCACATCCAGCCTGTGGGAGAGGAAACCACTCCCTGCCAGAGGGGCTCAGCGAGGATCATCTCTGCCATTGTGTCCCACAAACCAAAGGGATGGACCAGGCAGCAGCTGCTCTGGTCAGGACCCAGCCCTGGTCCAGCCTGCCAGGGACCAGCTGGGCACATGCAAGCAGCAGACACCTCTCTGAAGTGGCCACTAAAGCTTTTAATTTTATTAACCTGATAACATAATTCAGAACCAAAGCCTAAACCAGGCTGCAGCTCCTGGAATGGTATCTTTGCAGGGTGACTTTCAAGAGCTCATTTTCAACTTTGCACCTGGTATTTTGTAGCACAGGGGGAAGCTGTGCCAAGGCAGCAAACACATCTGGTTAGCTCCTGGCAGCTGGCAGTGAGCATAAGCAATGCAGAGCTTGCACAGCACCCTGAGGTACACCCAGAGTGTGAGCAAGGCTCTGCTCTTAAGTGCTCAGTTAAAGTCTGTCTGCCAGGAATGACAGTAAAACACTGAGGTGTTTGGGTTTCTAAGCTTTACTGTACAACTAAAAGAGGTTTTGATAAACTGACCACTGTATTTTATAAACAGGTTTAAAGCTTTTTGATGTCAGTTTATATTCATGACAAAATACATTGAAAAGAGTGAACACCCCCTATCCCAGAAAAAGTTTGTTTAGCTCTGCCTGACACTGGCAGACAAAAAGGCTCCCCACTGTTAGCAGAGTTTTGACAAGGGAAGATTGGTTACTACCCCTTGCAATGACCTATTGATCTTGTTCTTGTATTTTGAGACAGGTGTTTATGACTGTATTAATGTGGGGTTTTTTAAAATGCTAGTTTTACTCTAAAAGACTTCTTTTGACCAAAGAGGCATGGTGGCATTCCCAAAACACTACAGCCAGATCCCATTTAAGCATGGATAGCTGACCAACCCCAGCAGCCCATTCCTAGCTGGCACTCAGGGAATCTTGAATTGGCCAGGAGTTTTTGGACTTAAAATTGTCTGTGAAGTTTTTTTTTTTTTTCCCCAATATAGGCTCCACAGAAAACCTTGGGCAGGAACTGTTCAAGAATTTGACTTCAGTCTCTGATACATTTTGTGTTTCATGTCCTTTCCCTTTTCCGCGATTACCACATTTATTGCACTATCCTTTCTAGAAGACACAGCAGGGAAAAAGAAAGCTATCATGGGGACTGTGTGGCAAAAATACCCAATTAGTCAAATAATTATTATCTCTATAGGAAAATTATGCTTGTTTTAATGTCTGGCCATGTAATTTTCACAACAGGATCATAATGAGTTCTTTGGTATGTGCTAAGGGGTTGTTTATTGCTTAGAAGGGACAGAGGCTCTTGGGGAATATCAGGCATATAATGAATGATAAACAATTATCTTGTTAAGGAATGAAGGCTTGTAGGCTTCTTTGAAAGGATTCAACCATCACGTCCTTCCACACTAAAGTAACAATTATCCAGGAAAGAAAGGGTTCTCCTGCCAAAGTATTGTTTGTCACAGAGACTTAAAAGCCATGTGAAACCTTTGAAGGTCTTGCAGCTGTCCTGTTTTATCCAGTTGCAATTATTGTAGCAGCTTCTCTTTGTCAATGATCTGTAGAACTTGCTTGCTGTGGTTCCAGACTGGGAGATTTGTTCTGAACAAAAACTTTTAGAGCTGTTTGAACACCATGACACTTGCACAGGTCTTGGGTGCTTCCAGTCCAGTTTCATGAATGATTTGAATCCCTGATCAGGCTGTGTATGGTTTTCATGTATTCTTTTATCCTCTCCTCTGGCAGGGTGAGGGAGAGAGGAAGGCTGTGGAGGCATCTGTGCTTTTGTGGGCTTGGTGCTTGGCAGTTACCACAGGCACCACTCCTGGTTAACGGGAGGGTCGGATTTCCATGTGCTTCTGCAGCTCAAATGCTTTCTATTCCTTCCAAAGAAGTCTCTTTAGCATGCAGGAGCTGGTTGTTCCCAGTAGGAACAAAATAATATGCTGTTAGTAAAGCAAGGCCCATCAATATCAGCCCTAAATATTAAATAAGGCCTCCATGCAATCTGTGTGCTTTAAATAGTTAAAGTGCAGCTATGAAACAGGCTTTTGGGTACTGCTTCACCAATTTCTATATTTTCCCCCACACATTTCTCAGGAAGAAAATTTTGAGGGTTTATTTTTGTGCCTTCAAATTGCTTGCTGTTGCACTACACTGCTTTCTCCGGAGATAAAACGTCCTTGCCTTTTACACAGAATAATTCTATTTTTGACTCTAATATATTAAGAATGGCATGAAAAATAACCACGTTTGTGCTCTAGGGATGTACAAACTTCCCTGAGAAAGCAAGCAGTTGGGACCCCAAGGGTAGCTGGTCTGAAGATGCTGTGAAACTGAGATGGCATTTCTCTGTAGCTTAACATGAGGCTGAAAGAAAATGGGAAGGGGGGAAGTATTTCTGCTAAACCAGGTCAAGGTGGACAAACTCCAAAGAACCCACACTAAGATGCAGCTGCAGCAGGTGTCCAGCTGCTGCTGACCAAGTGGCTGTGAGCTGAGCTCTGCCATGTCCAGAGGGAGAGGATGGGGCAGCAGCTCCATCCCTGCAGAACTATCCCAGATGTTGGATGCTCCCTTCTGTGGGACAAGGCAGGAGGTTTGGGGTGTGAGAAGCACAACTGTAATTCACTCTTGTTGGGTGCTTTTTGTCTTGGGTTCTAAAAACATGCAAACCCCCTGACAACAGCACTGTGTCCTCTCTGCTTGCAGTGCTTTGAGCTCTGGCTGGGCTGGGTAACACCTGACAGGGAGTGTGGGAATGGGAGGGGGCCAGGGGCAGGGAAAGACAGGCTGCTGAAGCTTGACAGGAGCTAATGGCAGCTGTATATCTGGCAAAAGAGGGAGATAGTTTTTAATGGACACCACATGCTATTGTTTCCCTAATTTGGTACTTGGTTGCTTGACCACTTGGTTTTGAATTAAGGTGATGGATGGAAGGGGAATAAACCAATGCCAGATATCAGGTGCAGCTGGAAAAACATACTGTTGGTCCCTAAATAAAAACACCAGAGGAGCTGTTAATTTCCACATTTAATTCCAGCCATGCTTCCAAACTCTGTTTATACCAGAGAACAAAGTCAAATGAGGGGAAGGTGAAGAGGACAATAATGGCAAGAAATGTCTGACAGCAGTTCACTTTCCTAAGTCAGGAGCAGACACTGTAGACTGATCACAACATGTTTAAAGCTATTAATAAAAGAAGGTTTCCTTAACCTTTTCCATAGGCTATTTATTGTCTAATTTTTATTCCCTGTGTGTGTGTTTTGGGGGAGTCAATTAAAAAAAAAATTTTTGAAGATGCTGATTAGTGCTCACAACTCTGGAGGATGAGGGCTTCCAGGTTAAATCCCATTTGGAGCAGCTGTTTGACAGTGCACAGAGAGGCACAGCTGTGGCCACCCTACAGCTGGAAGGGCAGGACTGTGATGTGAGTGTCACCAAGCAAACAGAGGATGTCAAACCTGCTCCAACATGAGAGCCTGGTAGGGGCATAAGGGAGCTTCAAGTGAGGCTTATCCTATGGACTGATGTTCCTTAACAGATTAAACAACAACAATAAAAAACCTAAAAAACCCCAAACCCCAACCCTTCCCTCAACAAAACAAACAAAACCCCTAACCAAACAGAAAATCCCACTCAAAACCCCAACCCAAAACTATTGCTAGAAGAGGCTCTGCAGATGTGTATGTCTATTACTAAAGAAATAATTTTCTGAATCCTCCCCATAGTTATATTGTCTATGTCACAGAATTGTTACTTGCAAGCTATGTGGGTGCAGTTGTCTCTGTATTTAGAATGGTTTTGACTCCCTCCATGAAACTGAGGGAGGGAGGACTGGGATTGTAAAGGCATCTAATTTATCACTGACTGCAGTCCAAAATTTTAGCTCCTATTCTGAGAATGTGCAGGAGGTAAAAAAGGACATAAACAGATCTGGAAGAGTTGCTCCAACTTGTGAAGTCTTTTGGGGTAAAGAAAATGCTCTGGATAAATTCAAGGCTCCCACTGCCAGAGACCCTCCTTGTGCCTTGCAGAGCATCCCTTGCTCCCTGTGCCCCAGAGCTGCAGGGTGGGAGAGCACCAGCGTTTCTGAGCCAGGGGCTGAACTGTTGCACTTAGAGCAGGTTCCAGGTCCAGATCTGAGCTCCAAGGTGGCACTGAGGCTCTCACTGCTGCTCCAAGCAGTTTTGTTCCATCCAGCCCCAATTAGTTGTTGATGGTGCTGCAGCTTTATGAGCCCAGCACAATACCAGATGGGAATGTTGCTTGTGCAAGTTCATAAAAGATTGCCCTTCTTTCTGAGCAAGAGCTGCTGATAGTATCAGTTTCTGAATGATGCCTGCTCTGGTTTCTTTTAACTCATTTGAAGTTTTTGGGTTTGTTTTTTTTTTTTACAATTTCCTTACAGACTTCTTAAAGACAATCCCATTGTGGCCTTGCTGAAACAAACCCTGCTTGCTGTTTGATTATAACCACCAGGACTGATATTGCAGAATCCACCTACAATGAGTTAGCTCAATGGTATAGTTATAAATGTACTAGTGGTGTTACAAGTTTAAAAGAGAAAATTTATTTTTAAACATCCTCGGCTTCTCCTTGCTGACAAGCAAATGAGTAAATTCCTTTTCCTTCTAGTTTTCTTCAACAGAGAGGAGATTTAGCTTGTGCTATACTGAAATGCTGCCCACACATGAGCACAGGAGCTCTGCACACTTTTACAAGGAAATCTGACCTCAACACGTCAATATCCTCAATGCAGGGTGAAGCCAATGCCTTGTTTTCTCTCTGAAAGTGCTAGAAAAGTATTTATTGACAACAGCAAAGCTGAAACTAAAAAAGAGAGGAGATGTGAATACTTGGAAGAAGAGTTTGCTGTTTAGTATTGCTCCCCAAAGAGGGCAACAAAACTAGAGGAGACTTCATTTACTTATTGTTTTGAACAATGCTTTGCTGTTTGCCTGGTTATTCAAAAGAAAAGAAAAGACATTTTAACAGTTGCAGAACATTGGGCTGTGTAGAATCCTTGAGTAACTTTATTTTTCTTTTTTTTTTTCCTTCTTCCCACTGTCCCTAGAGAAGGATTAGTTACTGGGGAGATGGCCAACCCAGATTCTGAATGGAAAACTCCTGACCAAAGGAAAAATGACTGCTGGTCAATGCAGCTGGGAATCATCACACTCTCCATCCCTTACAAGTCTTTGTGCATCTGATTGGGGATTTATTGGTAAGAACACATTGCCTTATGCCTCAGATATCATCTATAACCTTGTTTTCCTTTAAAATGAAGTCTGATTTGGACTTTAATATATCCTTTGGGTGACCTGCTCTGCACTACTTGTCTACAGTGTCAGGTCAAGCATCTGAACAAAACACTAGGAGTGAATATGTGATGAATTCCATCCCTGTGGAAAAAAAGACACAGGTTAATGTATCTATCTATTCCACATGAATCAGACCACCTGCTGTATTCTCCATACTTGTCCTCTGCAATCCTGCCATAAAGGATGACCACAGTGGAAAACCTATCTAGGCTAATGAGAGCTGAGCCTTACAGTAAAAGTGAAGGATTATTTCCTTTGGAAGGACAGAAAACCTGGGAAGATAGAATTGCAGGTCAATTCTGTTCCTCCTTGTTCGTCCTGTTCAAAATCTGCATGAATATTATCTGCCAAAATTTACAGTGTCTTATACCAATGAAAGAAAAAAATCCTGAATTTATACTGGGCAAAAAACAAGGATAAACCTGACTACTGATGATGGTTTCCTTGTCGGGTTTACACAAAATTGCTAAGCACGGTATCAGCATCTTCACAGTGAGGTAACTGACCCATGCAGCATAAATAACACCTGACACAGAGCTCCTGCAGAGGATAAACACTAATTAAGATAATCTGGTTTTGTACTTTTACCTTGTTCATTGTGTATATACATATTGCAGGGAACATCATGCCAGGAGGGAAATACTGATAGCAGGGATGCTTTTGCTGTCATCAGTCTCTAATATCACTGTAACAGCAGTGGCTGTAACCACCCATGGTGCTGAAGTTCACCCGGAGTACAACTCCTTATTTCAGGAAAGCAGAAATGGAAAAGATGCTGGAAAAATACTGAAATGGTCAAGACAGATCTTAGGAGGTCTGTTTCATTATTCTGAGGCATGTGAGTAACAGCAATGTGTTGTGTGGGGGTTTATATATATTTTTATATATATGTGTATGCACATGTATCCTCATTATATAACACTGCAGCTCCAAGGAGTCAGGATTGAATTTGCATAGGAAAAAACCACAAAACACTGCCTTTTGCATTACCTACAGAAAAGCCTGACAGGACAAGCCTCACCAACAAACACAGATAAACAGAATGTGCCATCCCCCATGGTTTCAGTTCTGTGAAGTCTCTGGGTGCATCTGCCCTGAGCTGATTTGTGGTGATGCCTACACGTGTGCTGAGAGCATCCAGCAGATGCAACCTCTGACTGCAGCAGTAACACCAGGTCTGGAGAGAGGCTCCACAAGAAATGAGCCTGGCCTGGCTGGCCCTCAGAGAGGAGATGCAGCCCCCAGGCTGCTGCCATCCCAGCTGCCAGCAGCACTGCTGCCCTCAGCTTGGGGCTGGAACCACAGACAGTGCCACTGCCCTGAGGGAACGCTGTGCTCACCTCCAGAAACTCATCCTGCACAAACAACTCACACTCCTGAACGGAGTTTGCTCAGTGTGGCCCTTTCCTCATCCCCAGCATGAATTTTTAGAGTGTCTGTGGTACCTGCTGAAGAAGCAGAGGCTCTGGCCTGTTACTGCTCCTTCTGGAGCCATTCTAAGCACAGGCCGCTTCTCGAGGCTGACCCAGAAAGTTTCCAAAGGTGAGTTTAGATCCATGTTATGTCTCCTGGAATTGACATGGTATTCAAAGACTGAACACCCTGTGGAACCTTCTCAGATACACCAGCAGCCACCTGAGGGGAAACTGCTTACTTTTCTCTTGCTGCTTTGTAGCACTTGGTAAATCCTTCTTTCCTAGAGAATTAATCTTGCATTTCTTAGTCCTGCCTGAGGACAGTGCTCTTTCTGCCTGAAGAAATGTGACAAAATCCACTTCTTGCTCTGTTCTCATCAGTCCTGTAGGAAAAGACTGGATTTTGCCTGGTCCTATGTTTCCCATTCGACTTTTTATACAACGAAGAAAAGTGTTAATTGCTTTCATGAAGAGGGGTTTGAGCAGTTCTGGCATGTGCTGCTGCAGATGGGCAATCCCCAGAGCAGCCTTTGTCAGGCAGGGATGGGCCAGATTGCTTGGAGCCCCGTTCTCATAGCTGGTCCAATTCCCTTCAGTGAGGGCGTCTAACAACCCCTATCACACACTTGTCTAGAGAAACAAGATTCCCATGCTCCTGCTTTTGTGGGGTTCAGATTTTCCTGCACCAAGGTCTAACTGTAGTTCCTGCTTGTGCTCCTGCTGTTGCCATAGCATAACCCAGGGACATTCACATCTAAGTACAGAAGGAATGAGCAGAAAGCAGAGCCTTTGATCAAATGAGACATTTCTATGCTTTTAAACTGAGACAGGAGCCTTAGAAAGGAATGAGTGTATATGTGTCATTCAGTATTATTATTTCATAAACCAAAATAATCTTGAGATTCCTATGGGTTTGCACCAGAAGGCCTAGAGAGTGATAATCCAGTGTTTGTGCTCTGAATATAGGTATTGCTCATAGGGAATAAACTGCTGGCAGGAACACTTCAATAAACTCTATCATCAAGCTGAATGATACTTTAAAATAATTGTTTAACTTTTACTAAGAGTCATTATTAATTTAATGAAGTTTCCCAGGATGCTTTAAACCAAAAGAGAGAATGTTTGCAGTCCCCTGCATAGAGACATCACACATTACATATTCAACAGGAAAGGTTTGGAAGAGGAGCCCTTTTGTTTATTCTTATTTCCTTTTAACCAATGCTAATCTGAGCTGCTAGTCTCATGCTGTTAAACCCTACACTTCAGTACAGCTGAAGCTTCCCTTGGCAAATGACTGAGCAGCAATTTAACCCAGTGGGCCTCACCTTAGTGAGCTGGGTTTGCTGCCAAAGAGAGCTGGCCTGCTTTTCTTTTTTAGTTCTTTTCTTTTCCATTTTCCCCACCCAAGCCTATTCAAATAGTTTCTTTTGCAGCAATCTGTTCTCTTCCTCTGGGCCTGATGCTGTTGCTGAGGTCCCCTTGGCATGGAGCTCCTCAGGGCTGCCTTTGGTCCCTCCCTGCCCACAGGGCTCTCCAGGCTGGTTTCAGGAGCAGCACCTCCCCATCACTCAGCTGTCTGTCCTTTCTCCAAGCTTAAAGCCAGATGATGGTTTGCCACTGGCCACTTTTCAGTATTTTCTCCCCAAATATCAAATACTCTCATGCTTACAGAGAAAGCACATCCAGCAGCTTTATCCTTTTGGCTTGCTTAACAACCAGTGCAAAATATGTCTGTGATAAAACTGCATTTTCTTAGGGCAAATGGGCTCCCCAGTGAGCCTCTCAGACTCACTCCCCACTGTGTGAGCTCTCATTACCCAGTGGTGGTAGTGTAATTTTACTTCAGTGGACATTTATTTGACTTTAATATACACTGAAATTGCTTGTGGAAAGCTTTTATCAAAGAAAGAAACTCCAGATACCAGAACTCTGTCTCTTATCAAGTGAGATATAGCCTATAAATCCAAGCAGCATGTTGGAGATTGCAAGATTTCTGACAAATGGAGTGGGGTAAAAAATAAGAAAACCAGCTGTCGTTGTGTGTGTTCTGCCCCCATGTTCATGCTCGTGGTTGGATGATGCATTTTCTTCTTGGAACTCACACAAAGGATCCATCCTAAGAAAGCAGCTGAAGAGAGATTTGTATCCAGTGACTTTTGGTTAACTGAGACCATTAATGCTCTGAACACAAGTCTGCAAATGTGATGATGTGCCATGATTTCTTCAGGGCAGCCCTGAGTTTCTTAATCAAGATGGTTATAATAATGATACTGCTTTGTAAACTGGTCAAATGGAACCTGATAAATCTTATTAACAATCTGATGGGTACGGTTTGTAAAATTCTAGTGATGCTTGACAATTGTACAGCAATCTGCTTTATTCCAGAATAAAACTCAGTCCAACTCTATAAAAAGAATGTAGCATATTTCAATATTCTAAAAGGGTACACTTGGATGTCTTAGTTTGGGTATTCCTGTAATGGCTGCTTCTAATACAATTTAATAGCATTCTTATTTTAGATTTACCCATAAAAGTTCTTTATTTTACAATCAATGAAACTATATGCATTTGGAGGCAGTTTTTCCTTCATTTTCTTTCCAAAGATAAATTTACAAATACTGAAATATTTCTTACCACAAGATGTTGTGGTAAGAAGTTATCTGCTCAGATAAGCTACAGAAAACAAAATGTTTAAAGAAAATAATAGCATTTTTTTCTTCACAAAGGTGGAGAAAATACTGCCTCGTGGAGGAGCATTTGCTATATGGGGATTTGCCTCTGAAACAGCTGCAGATCCCAAAGGTTGCATATAAGGAGTATTTAGGACTCCATTCTACTTCCTTTTGCATAGGTAAGAATTATTTTGCTATATTCAGAGTTTCATGAAAGAAAGTCTTTACTGATATCAGTGTAAATGGCCTAAACAGGTAAAATTATGTCATGTATGATGCCACAGAGCTTTCTTCTTCCATGATGTGCTTGGGTTTGACTCCAACCATTTCTCACCCAAAACTGACTTCATCTCCAGCAGGTCCTCCTACCTAATTCTTTCAGGGGAAAGTCACTATTTAAAGGGGACATATCCCAATTAACCATTATGTATTTTTGGTTGCACTTCAGCACCTTTCTCAGAATGTGTTTTAGGATCAGATATTTGGTGTTATTGTTCTGATTTCCCACAGCTACCAGAGCATAACCCTGCATTGCACAGTGGCTGCAGTCTGAATTAATGTCCTGAATTTAAAAAGTATGTCTGTCTCAGGCTCTCATCCTCCTCACTGGGGACTGAATCAGCAAATGAAGAGAAGGGCTATTTTCTGATTTTTTAGTTTTGTTTATTTTTCACTATGACAACTTCTCAGAGAACAAGCTGAAATCTTACTGTGTCTGCACTTGCCTTTTTCCTCCTTTTTTTTTTTTTTTTTTCTCAGTAAAAGATAATAGAAATCATCTGGAATATAGGATTATAATATGTTTATGTCAATGGCTAGATTTAGGAGTGACTTTTAATGACGTTATCTTTGCTTCAGAAGTGAAAAGACCACAGGCATAGGTCATTAAAGCAGTAAATGAAAAAAAAACAACCCAGCTTCAGAGATAGGAATGAAGAAATGTGTGCAGTGGATGCTTTACAGCCACTGGAGTTTTGAAATATAAGGGGCTAATTCCACCAAACTCTAATGATTTATAAGATCTCTGAAACTCTTAGTTCTATGTCATTTCTTGGCTGTCATTTTCATCATGTAGGCTTGATAATGCATTTTGGTTAAATATGGGCAACTATAATCACACTCTGTTCCTCCAGTCCTACTTGTGCAATCTTTTCCCCTTCCTTTGTTGTACAAGGAAAATGGACTTTCATCCTCAAAGCTTTACGTGGGACCTTTAAAAGATCCATGAAGAAAGTTTCCCCCAATTCCCTGCAGAGTTTGCAGTGTCACATTGCAGCACTCTCATGAATGAGCTCCAGAGTAAAGCTGCTGGGTCTGCTTTCCCTAATTGAGATGTGCAGAAATGAACTGAACTCCCTAAGTATTGGTGGCACACAGTGACCCTTTTGAGGGCCTATGACAGACTGCACAGGGTTGGTAACACCAGCAAAGCCACCCCCACGCAAAAATATAAAATCCTCATCCTTTGAACAGCTGCCATAAGGAGCCTTTTCTCCTCAGTTAGTCCTGACTAACCCACTGAAGTGGGAAGAAGTGAATGAAAAGACATTTCATTCTCCATTGCCAGCGAACAGCTCCAAGAACAGTGCTTTTCAGCAGTACCCTGATTAGAATGGCTCCAGGCTCAGGGGACTCCCTGTTGCCAGCCTTGGCACCTTGCTGATTTTCAGCACTATTTGTTACTTTTTTTAAACCCAAAGCCAGTTGAAACTAATGAAAACACGCTTCTTTAACAGCCGGGGATTTCGCAGCCAAGCGCTGCTTAAACTTACTAATGTAAATAGCTTTGTCATTTTATAGGGTATGTTCTGAGTTAAATGAGCAGACCTTACTGGGAAATTGAATTAAAAAATATTGATTTTTCCCCCTTCCTCATATCTTTCCAAATATGTCCTAAATTTTTGCCAGTTCTAAGGTGACCCTGTTCATGCAATCTAATGTTTAATAGCTATATTGAATAATATCCCAAAGATGAGTCAGAGCGTGGCTGAAATTTGCACTGAAGTCATAGAAAAACATAACCTCTGAATCAAAAATAATTTGTGGTCTTTCCTATATCCTCTGTCCCAAGGTACAGGATCAGCCTCTGAAATGGTTTGCTTTTCTTTGAAATAAGCTAAATCCTCTGGTGTACACCAGCACAGTTCCACCTGCACTGGCAAACTGGTCCAGTTCTGCACCCTGTGAGGGAGCACTCCCCTCATCAGATTTATTTTTAATAGGTTGACTGAAGAACAATAACCACTCTGCACCTAATGAGACTTAAGACTGGACAAATACTATGGCTTTATCTACTAAAGCAGTTGAGAACAGGGAAAATCACAAGTCATGGGCTGTCTCTAGATAAACTGGAATTATTAAGCTATTTTGACAGAAAATGTTGGCTGGCTGAAATCCTGTTGGAAGTGAATGTATTTTTTCTAAAATGCCTAGTGGTTTCTTGTCAATCTCCCAGGTTTTCAGCCCTTTCTTCTTGAGTCTGCCATTTGAGTTAGCTTTGCTGCACTGATTTTGGCAGAAAAAGTGAATTGTTCCCCCATGCAATAGGGAATCCAGCTCAGTGCTCTTCAGACTAACAGAGCTGATACTGACCTTGGCTGTGTAGACTTCGTGTCCTTTTGGAGAAAAATCCCAAACAAAACCATCAAAACAAACCAAAAACCCCAGCAAATGTGTGTATATATATATATATATATATATATATATACACACACACATATATATATGCATAGCTATGTTACACACATAAATTTTTTTTTTTTCAGGAAATTCTTCATTCTCAATGACAACATAGCACCACTAGATTTTGCAGTGCAAAGACTGTCTTTTAATCAAATCTAATTTTGCATACACTTATGTAGATCTCCCTAATGGTAATTTCATCTCTGTGACACCATAGGACTGGTAATACTCATTGTTTCAGCACGTTATTATTGTTTCAGTTGTTATTCTTACCTGCTGCCCAAAGCTTTTGTCATTTCATAGGACAGCAAATGCATTTATTGTGATATCCTAATTCTAAAATATACAAGAGAAAAATTATTGTTCTCATAAAATGTTCTAAATGTCTGAAGCATGAAAGGAACAGCCCTATGTCTCACTCACTTTGAAGGGTTAAATCACATACTTTGGGAGCACTGCTGCTTATTAAAAAATTATTTACGAGTTGAATTATGAGTATCACTTCTAAATATATATGAAGAGCTGGGATGACTTCCAACAATTACTAAAGAAGCCAGCCAAGTGATGCTTTCCAATTAAATCAGGCTGAGTTGTTGTATTTTTTTTTTTCTTTTAACTTCTCAGTGTCCTGTGTTCTTGTTTCTGTTTTTTCATCATTCAAGCAGACAATGTATTAACCTCGTGCAATGAAGTCTCACACGTCTCCTCTTTGGTCTCCTTTCATGTGCTGGTGAGCAGTAGGAGTCTCTGCAGGTACTCACTACATGAAAGGTGTCTTTCTTGTCCATATAAGTGCTGCTGCTGGTGCTTCAGTCCTTGCTTTTATTTAGAACCAGCTGTTATACAAAGCTTCAAAGCTTGTAACTTCTGATAGCTTATTTATATTTGTAATGTTCCATCTTTGATAAGGACTGTGTCAGAAATAAAGAGTGCAGAGCTGAAAGCAGTGACTTCCATGGCTGTGCCTGTGCAGCTCAGTATACAAAGAGACAGATGAAAGCCCTTGATGTCTAATTTATTAGCAGTGAAATAAAGAACAAATTAATTAAAAAGAAAAATGCTGAACAACAACAAAAAAATCACTAATCACTCCCTTTCCTCCTTGTATTGGATGAAGCCCAGATGTTTGCAGGGAGGTCATGCACCACTACTCACATGTGGTATCGCACTGGTACCAGCTCCTGATAGAGAAAAAATTCCACAATTCTCCACAGGTTTATTTCCTGGGTGAAGTATATAATAGAAAGTTACATCTTTGTATCTAGGCTGAGTCCTAGACTGTAGACCTGGAGGATATACCCAGCCCACAGCAGCCCATGGACTTTTTCCAAGATGTCTGAGAAAAAGGTAATTATGAAAACCTAGTCAAGTCTTTATAAGCCTAAATTTACTGTAAGCACTCTGAACTGAAAAAAAAAAAGTTACGTAATCTGCAAAATTAAATAGAACACTGAAAACACTGCAGCAGACTATTGAATGCTTATTCCTCTCCATAGCTGGCTATAGTCATCGTTGCTGCAGAGTTCACTTTGTTCTGTGTTGAAGAAATATTTCAGATCCAGAGTACATAGGGCCTGCCTTTATTGCTGGGATTGGAAGTTTGCCACTCAAAGATCTAATCAGAATTGTTTATTTTTTTCAGCGCTCTGGAGTAGATAACAAACTCATTTGGGTATCTGGCATATTTATTTAGCTCTGTTACAGGTTCATCTACTCACCCATGGTCGTTTACAAGATTTAAATAAAGGTTTCTCCTTGATTAGTGCTGGAAAATGAAACCAGCTTGTGTAACTTGGAAAAATGATCTAAAATGATGGAAATTGTTCTTGTATGAGGAAGACAGAAATAGCCCAACACAAGGGCATTCTGCAGTTGAAACAGTTGAAACAGCAGCCTATTTTGTGCTGTGCCTTTTACTGATTCATTTCTAGGGTTGTTCTCTAAAAAGAATCTACAGTTAGTGGGGCTGAAGTGCTGCTTTCTGTCAAGTGGAAACTGAGTGGCTGTTCCGTAGCCTTTTTCCAAGCTTCCTTTGAAAGCTGAAACACTGGAGCACAGAGCTCTGCCAGATCCTGCCGCTGGGAATGCAGGAATGCAGTCCTTGCCCAGTGTCTGTAGGTCCTGCCAGCTCCTCCCTTTCTGCTGTGACACTTCAGATGCTGCAACAGTGGCTATCACTGCCCCTGCCACACACAGGAGTTACAGCCAGAGGATTTGGGAAGCCAAAACATGTCTGCATCTCCACCAGCCTTTCCAAGAGCATCCCAGAAACAACATGAGCAGTCCTGCAGGTGGAGCAGGGCTGGACACACACTCTCCTTCCCACAGAGTGGAATGGCCCTGCCATGCTGCCTGTCCATTAAGGGATTGGCACTTCCAGACCTGCCTACTGTTTTCAATAAAGATTTCTTTGGGTTGCTTTCAGGACCCCAGTGCTCTGGGCACAGAAGTATCACCTACACTGATGCTGCAACCATCTCTGTGTGGGAGCCAAACAGAGGCAGCTTTTGCTGAGAATGTCTTCTGCTGACAGAACTGAGGTAGTGGGTGATGTGCCCTGGGTAGGGTTCCTGACCCTGTGCAGAATATCCCTGCTTTTCTTTCACATTGCACAGCCAGAACACCAGGAACCCCAGGGGAATGCAGGCCTGCGGAACATGCCAGAACAGAGATGGTCTGTGAGGCATCAGCCAAAGAGCACTCACAAGACTGTGGATGACTTTGTCCTTATTGAAGTTGAGCTACTCCCACTCATGGTTAGTTTTACTCACAGACTCATCCCATTAAAAAAATGTAAAGCCACTCTGCTTGGCCCAGGTAGGGTTGTCAGTCCCTCAAGTAACATCCCTTACAATCAAATGATGCATTAGATTTGGGAATCAGCAACAAAACTCATCATCCCATTGAGTTACACACCTCACTACATTTTCACAATTACATTCAAAGAGTAATGAAACATAAAATATTTACTTAAGTACTTCAAACACAATGGCCTTAAACAGATTTCTATGGAATGTCCACTGTGCTTCTGAAAACTATTTCACAATTCTTACCAGCCATGATCCACCACAGACAATCTTTCATTGCTAGAATTGAAGATTTTCTTAATACTGGATTATCTGAGGGCAAGAGGATATATAAAGAATCCCTGTAGAGCTCTTCAAGTTGCTGAAGACCAACACAAGCCCTTAGCAACACACATTCTTCAGGTCCTTACTGAAGTATGTATCTTATAGCTATCTTTTTTCCCCATATGAATTTCGCAGTCTGAGCTGGGATAAACAGATGAAGGAGTGGGAGAAAGGGAAGTTTTATCCCAATTCCACCCCCAGTTCTGCTCAGTTCATTCATTTCATTATGTGCTCCAGGCTGCACAGTGTATCCTCCTCCCCTAGGTCAGGCTGCATCCACCCCTGCCTTCTCTTTCTGCCCCAGTGACACAACAGCTGCTTGTTCAGCTCATGTCCAAAATAGCACTGGGCTGCTCCAAAAATTACCACAGCTTCTCCTCAGGGGCACAGCTGATGTGGCCTCACTCAAGCTATTTATTTACAATACATCTTAAAAGCCCTCTGACATCCCAATCAGTAGTGAAATGAAATAAACATTGGTTTCTTACAAGATGTATGAATCTTTCTACCATCAGGGAGAGGAAGGAAAATAGAAGCTTTAGAAACAAACAGAGTAATAACTTTTGAATCCTAGTCTGGAAATAGCAACACACACAAAAAATAGACATATTTTTAACATATAAAGATCTAAAACATATTTTCTATATTTTTGTAATTTGAAAGTTCTCAAAGCATAACGAGCACAAATATCTTTTTGTTTGCAGTGTATGTCCTGCTTAATAAACCATCAAACAAAGCATTTTAGCTCTTAAAAATAACTACTGAAATGAAGGCTGTCTAACAGAGTATAGATTGAGATGGTTATTAATGCTAACACTAAGCACCTAGATAGTCTGTCAGAGACTCTGCTCAGTAAGAACTGAGAAGTTGCTCTTGTCTTAAAAATGTCTCTCCATAACATCCACATTTGGAAAAGAAATAGGAAAAGACACTGAAGCAAAATATTCTTTTTCTCTCCAAGCAGAACTTAGGAAAATTGTATATTATCTAAAATTGTACAAAGAAAAAAATGCTTTCTCAGCAATCAGTTTCTGAGGTATTTGAAATCCTCTTACTTGCCTTAAAAAACAGTATCACTGCTACCTCAAATTTGCTAGAAAGAGAATGACAGATCTGCCCTGAGCTTCAAATACCAGGCACTTGTTAATTGTTCTTTCCCAATGAAATACTAAATTTTCACTCCTGTTTGGAAATCAAAGGACAAGACTGTCTGACTATAGCTATGTACAACAAAGGCACTAATGAGAAAATCCCATGGCAAATGACACAGCCAAGACTTATTTCTGTTCAAGACCATGATGTTTACCCTTGTTTGGGTAAATGAGAAATGCAGAAGACAAGGATAATCAGCTATTTTTGTGTACCCTAAACATTTTTAGTCTCAACTTCCACATAAAATTATACCGTCAAATCTTTTAAAAAATCCCAGTAGCATCTTCACCTCCCACCTTCTCCTAAGCTGTAAACCTTGCCCTGCTGCATACATTATCCATGTCAGAAAACCAACTCTTGTTTTAATTTATCCAATCGCATCATCTTTGGTTTTGTACCCATCGGATTTCACACTCAAGCTGAGAATGTTCATTAAGGCCTGTGGAAGGACAGATCTGGGGACACAGCTAATCATCATTCCTTTATTCTACCCATGTATTACAAACCACTCCAGGAAATGTAAACTTTCCAAAGCTTTTTACCATTTGAACATTTTGATTGAGAATGAATCCTCAGCTTGTCAGTTGTGTTGGTTTGTGCTTTTAAACATAAATGGTATCTCTTTCTTCTCATGGTAGGGATCCCACTTCACACATCAGCTAATTAACCACAATTTAGACTGAAGTACGAATGATTACTCTGCTGTAATGCTGCTGTTTCTTAGCAACCATGAAAAATATGGGAAAGGATGTGAGACAGAGACCCAAATAACATCATTTCCAGATTGAGAACTTCCACCTAGACTATCTAGAAAATCAGTAAACCAAATTTAAACAGTAAATCAATTTTAAATTTCTATTTCCCTTCTTCAGTGCTATGTCCCTTGCAGGCTCTTGACAGCATGATTTTCACAGTCCAAGATGACACTTAAGCATTTAACTTCCCCAGAGCTGATGATACCTGCTAGCTACTCCAAAAAAACTTGTAAGGCTTAATTAGAAAAATATTTCCTGCATTCTTCCCATGTGATGACTTATGTCTAGCACTAATTCCTCACCTGATGGGTGTTCTACCAAACTAAAGCTGCAAGGTTAGGCCTTGCTTCAGTGTTACACAATAAACAAAAATCTACTTTATTAGTAGCAAATTGGTAATTATGTTTTCCTCATAATCCTAATAAGGTATTTTGAGCATTTAAACTGCCTTACTCTGTTCTGAAGATACTTATTTTATGTATTAACCCACTTTGTACTGCAAGACAATTCTGTCAATGCTTTTCAAAAATATTGACAGAATTAAAAAAGTCTTACCATTGGAAGTCCAATTAAAAATCAAGTTCCTTTAATATTTGATGAAACTTTTTATGACTTGCTATGTAGTTCTACTCTGTGATTGCTACTTGCATATGATGATGTCAATAGTGCAGATTTAATTCTTATTCTGGAAGAAATGGAAGATTGGTTTCTGTGATCCTATTTATATTCTGCTTCTGAACACAGGAATGACTGAAGTAGAAAACCAAAAAGCAGACTTTGAAGTACCAAAGTGAGGACAAACACTGATGGCTCAAAATCAGATGAGCCAGCTACCCAGATTTTGGATTATTACATCCGAGGCACACTGAACGTGCACTGGTGGGAGGCACACATGGGAACACTGCTTCTCCCAGCCCCTGGAGGTGGGAAAGCTCCAGCTGGAAAGGATGGAGCTTTATGTGACACTGGGGGTCTCATGGGTCACCTGAGGGTCACAACCCCTGCAGGAGACAAAACTTCACTGTCTGCACCACCACTGTGCCAGGCAGTGCTGCAGCCTGGGATGGAAAATGTCCCTGGCACTAAGGGCAGAACAGGAGGCAGGAGGCAGTGTGGGCATCTCCCAGCCCTCCTGCAGTGGCACCTTCCCAGGAGAGAGCCCTGGCTGCCTCCCCAAGGCCCCAGGTGCTCCTCATCAGAGAGCCAGGGCTGCACTGACCAGCAGCACCTGGGGATTGAAATGTGGCACAGGCAGGGGAGGGAGGGTTATTCCTGCAGGGAAGGCTGGAGGAGAAGGTGGCTGTGGAAGGCTGGAATGTGGGACACACAATTTGTGAGGTGAGTGTGCAGCTCCTGAGTGCTGCTGGCTCTTGGTCTTCTTATGTGGGGCTGTTTGTTGTGAGAAATTGCTTTGCTGCCATCACGATGTACTCAGCTGTGGTCTGGGGTTTTGCTGCTGTGAGACATCGTGTGCTGGGCTGGAAGGAGCCCTGGGCCCACCTGGGGACTGCACTGCACAAAAGCACTTGGGGCATGCAGGCAAAATCCCTGTGAGACAGGGGCTTTGTCACAGTGCCACCAGGGCTGCACAGGGAGGGCTTGGTGGTGCTTTCTGCTGCTCTGGCAGCAGGTACAGGTGGAACTTGGGGTTGTTTGCATGGCTGCTGTAGTTTGGCTTCATCATCTCATGAAGATGAGAATGGATCCAACCATCTATGTAAGATTTTCATTGTTTCTGTGAAAGAAGCTAAATGTAAAAATCTAACATTACCATTATTTAGTCTATGCTCATAGTGGTGTCTGGCAGGGCATCTGGCAAAGTTCTGTAAGAACCAAGGAGTCAATTCCCCTGGCACTATGTGTGGAAACACCTCCACCAGCCTGTCTGACCAGGGCTTTAAAGGACACCTCTTCACTCTCTGACTTTAAGTAAAGCTAGTTTGGCAATGTTTGGATTTTTGCTTGTTTAGGTTGTGTGGTTTTCTTTTTTGTTGNTTTTTTTTTTTTTTTTTGGTTGGTTTGTTGCTTTTTTTAAAGCAGAGATATTCATTAGTCTAAAACAAAGAGAGGAAGCTATTGGATTAATCAGCATAAATAAGAACATTCTCCATGCTCAAGAGGAGTTCACAGAAAGGGTATTTTCTTGTAGTGTAAGTTTACATGGTCCTTGGGAATACTGTTCAATTACAATTTTAGCTGCTTTCTGTGGTATTTTATTTTCATCTAAAAGAGCAATGAATGTGTATCTCCTTTAATATTCAAATGAGTATTATTGAGGCTTGATAAGTTTATTTCTGGCAGCAGCATAGCTGAACATGATGCCAATCACTTTGTTATAGCAGTCTTGCTCATGCATTGCACTTCAGTAGTTTTGCTCTGATGTGCTTTTCTTGTGTATCTCAGAGAGACTTTGTAGTTCCCTCCCTGAGAGGAAAAATGACTTTCCCCCTTGTCTTCCCTCTAGGCAATAAAACTTTAGAAAACCTTTTTTTTTTTCCTCCCTCTCTTTCTGTCTGTTTACATTTTTCCAGGGAAAAGTTAGAGCACTATGAAAAAGGGACTAAGGCTAACTATAACTCATAGGTTCTAACATTCCTTTTTATTTCTGGTGAAAAATCAGATTCTTAAGACAGATGGTCTGTTTAGTCTATCTTAGGTCACTTTAGGAACAGTTCTACTTTAGTAAGACTCTCTTTTTCTGCTATATATAGCTTTGTTATAACAAGATTAAAATAAAACCCCCAGATGTTTAATGTATAAAATTATGTTGTCTGGTTTGACAGAAAGTGTGTCTGCTCCTCTGCACCTACACTTGGTATTAATTTGTCTGCTGGCCTCACTGCACTGTTGAGCTGTAAATCAATGTATAATCAGCTTTTAGGCTGCCAGTAGATGGTATATTTTTAATGAAAATCCACCTTCCTTTTTTCCAGGTGTAAATTCTATACACAAAGTGTTTGTAGTAGCATTAATCAAGTTACACTTACAACTACCTATGGGTGATCTATTTTAATATTAATTAAGGGGGGAAGTTTGCCATGAGGTGCCAAGAGTGTCTATAGGGTATGGAAGTATAAATATTACTGACAGACCACCAGGTATAATCTGCTGATGATTTGGGCTGGCTTTCTCTGCTCCCAAAGCCAGCTGGCACAGAAGGTGGCTGCACCTGGCTCCTGCAGGAACATTGGCTTCCAGACAGGTGAGGCCAATCCAGGCTACAGGACAGGGCCTGCTGCAGCAATTAGGGATCAGCAGCACCCGAGGTGATGCTAGGAGGCATCAATCTGAGGGGAATCTAGGGAGATGAGGATGGATTGTGCAAGTAATACAAACAAAGTGGTGCACCTGATCTTATGGCTTAACACAATCTATGGTTTTTTGGCTTGCTGCAGATTGGATGATAAGAATGTTCAAGTATGTTCTTTAATTTTTTTCAGCTGTCTTTATGAGTCTCTGCAACTGAGCTGTCTGCACTTACACCTTGTAAAGCAACTTTTGTGTTAAAAATCACCTGCAGTGCTGTGATTAAGTAACTGATAGTGAACGAGGTGCAGCTGGCAAGGGCTGTCTGGCTGATGTGAGGATGGGGCAATCAACACTGGTATCAGCTGAGGGAATGATACCTTCCAGAGTGATTGGAGGCTTTATCTAAAAGACTATCAGTGTTAAAGTGAGATGGAGTTAAGGACTGAGTTTTGGCAAAGGTTATTCTGTCTGCTCACATGGAAAGTGAGTCAGGTTTGGTGTAAAAAATGGTTGTTTACATCGCCCAGCTAAGCTTTGAACTGCTGTGTATTGTTTTAGTGCCATAGAAACCTGGCATTGAAGGAAAAGAACTTTTTATCAAGTATCTAATCCATTCCTTTCTCTGAGATAAGGCTAGCAGGCTAGGAGAGATCGTTGTTTGATGTGTTCCTAAAGACCAACGCTCCTTCTCAGTGGTTGTAACTCTGATTTTCCTGATGTCAGGCTGAATTTCCCTGGCTGCAGACATGTTGAGTGCCTCTTGTCTCTCCAGTAGACACTGATCCCTCTGTGCATTAACAGGCCTCAGCGTTCTTCCAGTATGTGTGAGTATGAAAACATTCTTGCCATGATTTCATTTCTAGATTAAATAAACCAATCTTGAGAATTTAGAGAATGAAAATAACATTATCCACTGCAGCTGTTTACTAGCAAGTCTTCAACCTGTGTCTCACAGGCAAGGTAACTGTCAGAGCTCTATTAATGAAAAGCTGTTTTGGCTGGACCTGATTTTGGAGTTTGTTGTATTTCAAGCCAGGTTTCATCTGGTTTTTCATCAGGTAAAATTTGAAGATTAGTGCCAGGTTACCAGACCTTGTCACCTTTGATTTAGGATTTATTGTTTCTTTTACTAAGGCACTGCCTGAGATGCAGCAGTGTAGGGCAGATGGCTTTAAAGCACAAATTCACACCCTGGGAAGCCAGCTTCCTGCAGGGAAGTCTGAACAGACAGGACTGGAAAATGTCCATGTTCCTTGGCCTGCACACAAGCCAGCTTGGCAGCAAGCACCTCTTGAGAAGAATATTGTGTAGGTGGGTTATATATGTGAATAACACACAAACTCCTTTACGTGCAAGGACTGAGACTTGGGCTGCAAAGAAGGTAGTGGCTCTGTGTGGTGGGAATACTTTTCACTGTGACTTATAGCAGGTTTCTCCTGGATGATGCAGTGTAACACCATGGAAGTAATTCTGTGTCCAACCACTTGATCAGGATCTTTCTTTGTGCCTGATCCCACCCTGCAAAGACTTGTATCAAAGAATATACCAGCAGTCATCAGCAGGTTAATTCTGCCAAACTCTTTCTGGTAAATTCTCTTTGGGTGGATTGCTTTCCTCATTTCAGTAGGAATATATTAAAGGGAAAAGCAAAACAAAGTAACACAGGATAACTTCAAATTGTGGGGTCTATTTCGATTCCAAACATATTTTCACTGCCAGAAAAGCTAAACAATTGGAATCAGAAACAAATGGAAAAACGGAGGAGAAAAACGTGTGTTCTCTTTAGATCAACTGCTAAAAATATGAATTTTCTACTTTTGCTTGTAACATCCCTTTGTTTTATGATATGCAGTTGTACTGCTTATTGAAAATAATTTCAGTCATCTGCTTAATGTGACAAAAAGTCAAGTGTGGTTAAGATAAAATAGCGTACAAACTGCAGTCCTTTTCATAAAAAACTTCTGAAAGTCCTTATTGAATGCATATGTATCTTTCACATTTAAGATGGTATGTGAACTGCGGAAGTGCAGATATTTTTCTCTGGTAGGGAAGCCTTCTGATAATTTACCAATGAAAGCACCATGAGGGACCATGCCCTGCACTGATATTAGTATTTACACGCTTTTCATAAAACATCTCCAGGGTTCTTACTGAAATGTAATGAAAGACATTCCTCACCTAAAAGTAGTGAAGGTAAAAACAGACAAAGAAGACCAGGAATGGGAGGAGAAATAGATGCAACTGAAAAACTTGCTTAAGGCTGTCATTAAGATCCTGCTGTCAGCCCAGTACTTCATCCACCAGATGATGAAAAGTTATCATATGGGAGGTTGCACAAAGAAATTAGCCCAGTATCTTTATAGTGTCCTTAAATTTCCAGTTTTATTTGCTTTGAAATTCAGGAAGGTTATTTATTAGAATATTATGTTATTTAATAGAAATCTAAAGTTGTATATTTTGAAAGATATACAGATCACAGATGCCTTTTGCAATGTACTAAATTGGTTTAATAGGAAAACAGTGTTAGTCCTGCACAAACCTAAATGGGATGTCACACAAAGAAAGGATTCCTGCCACTGTAGTTTTTTGGTTTTGTTTGGGTTGGTTCTTTTTTTTGTTTTGTTTTCTTGTGTATGTGTTTGGTGTTCTTTTTATGAAGGAAAAACTTATTTGGATTTTTTTTCCAAATGAGCATGTGAAAACATAGCAAAGCTTCTTAAATACTGCCATTCTATGATACTCTGCATGTCTGTCCCTAAGTATTCTGTTAGAACAGCTCTGAATTACATAAACCCCAAATCAGCACTCCATCTGTTGAAATCTGACACATCCATGCACATCCTTATCTCCTTCCTAAGCCCTTCCAGTGCAGCCATCTAACATTTTCTCTGTGATGTCTGCTCTACCTAAATAACTGTGCTACTGCACAGTCAGTCCCTTGCTTTCAGTGGCTCAGGCAGCACTGTCCCAAGATACATTTTTATTTGCTACAGACAAGCTGCTGGTTCCCTCTTGTCATTGTGAAAGCTGTGTGTCTGTGAGCCCAAGTGAAAGCAATTTAAAATACCAAATTTGTGTGTTTGTGTTCATATTAACTCTTACATATCTGCTAAAAAAACAGAGAGAGAGAAAAAAAATCAAGTAAGAGCATCTAGTCCAACTCCTACCACAATCCAGGTCTGCCACCCTCAAGGTCTGGATGCAGGATTTTTCCCGCAGCAGCACTTTGTTCTTCCAGGGATGCATTTTCCTGGCCCTGGGGCAGCTCTGGAGGGCAGAGACTGCTCTGTGCCCTCTGGGTCTGTGGTTCTGATGGCACAACAATGTCCTGCAGCATTCCTTCTTCCCCAGACTGCACATCTCAGAGTTGTGGAGGCTACACCTTTTCTGGCTTGTTCAGGTTGTGACATTTATTAAAAATATTTAAAACTCAGTTACCTACTGATGTGTGTGCATCTCCCATTGATGGTAACAGGGAATGATGATTAGTGGAGTGAAAAACATGAACCAACAGGATAAATGACTTCCACTCTGCACAATACTGTTCTCCTTACTGGGTATTTCTGATGTTCTTTATGTTCCTGTGAAGGAAATTGCTTTTTTATTGTTTGTCTTTCTTCCTCCCTAGGGATGGTGTTAACAAACCTACTGAAGTCTGTGACTTGAAAGTCTTCAGCTTTTCTTCTATATTTAGCATTTCCTTACTTAGGGAAAATCTTTTTTGTCCACTTTACATATACATAAAAAAGCTTAGTTATATTCAATCACATGTTGTTAGTATAAAAAATGTTTTCAACTTAAAAAATGCTAGACCAAGGCAAGTTTCAAACCAAATGCATTCAAGGAGAGAGCTGTAAAACTTCTTCAGCAACAAAACTACTGT
Source organism: Aegithalos caudatus (assembly GCA_013389925.1). Taxonomy (NCBI): domain Eukaryota; kingdom Metazoa; phylum Chordata; class Aves; order Passeriformes; family Aegithalidae; genus Aegithalos; species Aegithalos caudatus. Next base: position 446,470 of record WEIU01005253.1, on the reverse strand, counting down.
GAGCTTTATGATCTCATATGTATTTTTATCACTTTATCACGGTAAAGAAACCACATTGCTTTTAAAGCAAGCTAAGTACTTATTTAAAGATTTGTTTTCAATCTCTTTAATGGCGTATGAGCAGTGTTTGTATTTTAGTCAATGATGAAGTGACTAAGCAAAGGTCTTAACTATCCCTAAAATAATCCCCATTAAGTGTAACTACAGCTTTAATGCCTGTGGAAGAGAGGAAAGAAGTGAAGTATTCCAGAATTGGTTGTTTAACATAATGGCACGCATGCTATCTGAATTCCATCAGATGAGGCTACAAGGAAAATGGAATTATAAATATAGAAAAGCTTCTTCAGTGACAAGTACATAATTATTTTTTAAACAACCTCTTTCAGTCTGCATGGGTTATTTGGTATGCCAAGTCATGCTTTATTTCTGTGCTCAGCCAGAGGTATTTCACGTGCACACTTCTGCTTGTCATTGACTGCAGCAACTTCAAGGAAATTAAAGTCTGGTATAGGAAAATATGGAAAACATTGAATAATCTCTCCCCCACCATCGCCCCAAACTCCCTTCCTACACGTCACTTGTCTCTCAATACTGCTGGGCTGTTGCTAAGGCACTGCTTCCCTGGTGAAGCTCTGGAAGGTAAATACACAGAGCTCCCAGCAGTGCAGGAGCAACTGTTACTCATCCTCCAACCTGGATGGGCAAGTGCAGACACAGCTCTGGGGAATCTGAGAGATTCTGACTACAGAATCATGCAGTGGGAGGCTGTCCTGCTGCACTGCTCCAGCCAACAGGGAAGGGCAGAGCTGTGCTCTCCCTGCCTGCTGGGCAGGACTGGTCCCCTCACACAGGGGCTGCTGACCAAGGACACGCCAGGTGGGGTGGACAGAGAGCAACCCAGGGAGATGCTGTGGTGGAAAACAGGGATCCTGCTTCAGGGGACCTTGCTTCTCTTCCCCAGTGATGGAAGATGAAACCTGAGTGTCAGGGTGGCTGCTGACCCTTCAAAGGGTAGAATGGGCCCAATTTTAGTTTGACTCAGCTCAGGCCAGTCAGTAGCAGAGTGGATGTAGGCACTGTGCTGGTGTTCTGCTGAGTCTGTACCTACTTGGCAATTCCTGTGCTTCAGCCCTTTCCCTGAAGCCTCCCTCAGTGCATGTCTCTGCTCTCATCTTTGTCTCATTGGCAGAATTGAAAGAAACTTTCTTGTCCCAAGTGAAGAAGAGTTTAGTTTACAGAAGCATCTTTTGCCTTCACTGCTTTTTCACAGCTGTTTAAAGCCTTTGATTGCTTTCTAGAGGCAATTTCTGTGTATTCTCTTCCAATATTTTTTAATGAAACTATATTGTCACTTTTAAACAAATATGTATTTGTAACCTCACGTGAGGGAGATCTGCATGCTGTGATTCCACACAATACTGTGCAAAATGGCAAGGCTCTGGTTTCCTTTATTCCTTTAGTTAAGCTGTATCACTAGAAAACAGTGTCCTCCTCTGACCTGCTTTGATCAGTGACAGACACAGACTGCTGTGCCTGGTGACAGATGCAATTCTCCCCTGGATCTGCTATTCAAGCCCAATCATTTGAACTTATAGGGGTGAGGATCTACTGTTTCTTCAAAGAGTTGTTTGTTCAGGAATGCATTCTGGAAATAGCTGGGAAGCTCTTGTTATCTGTGAAGATGCTATTGTGTTCCTACTTTCTGGCAAATATTGTGTCTACCTGTTTCAGTATTTCAAAATCAAATTAACTTTCCTGATCCCACTTGCAAGCCCACTGCCTGTATTTTTTGTTTGCCACAGGAGGCAAGTTAGTTCCTGTTTCTAGAACCTTTAATTACAATGCCAGTTCGGTATCTTACTTCCATCAATTTCCCCTTTTGTGAAATATAATGTAACAGCATTTATTCCCTTTTCTTAGTGGTAGAAATCATAAACCCAAGAGCATTTGAGCAGGAATGAGTTAAGGAAGAAGAATCAGATCAATACTGGAAGAATTGAGGCTTGAGGAGAGCAGCATATTGGCTGGGGCACAGAGGAGATCAGTTAAATGTAGAAAGATGTGGGTATCTGGAGAATGAACACAAACTGTTCGTGTAAGATATGAGGATGGATAGGAAAAGAGAGAATTTAAAAGTATTCTAGAGGTTAGAAGATGGAGAGTACAGCCAAAATCTGGGTAATCTGAGGGCCTTTAGCCTCTTTGGTGGCAGGGGCAGCCCAAGTGAGGGTGCAAGGAGACTTTAGCCCTTTCTTGCCCACTGCATGTGCCTTTTCTCACAGCAGGAGGAGTTTCTGCCTGTCCTCCCATGGTGCAGTGACACTTTCTGATGGAGTGGGAACATCCATTTATACCAGCACAAGTGTGGGGCAACAGAACACTGGAAGTGGCTAGCTATTTTCTGGCTGTCCCCAGGCAGGCTTTCAAACACCTAGCATAGAGTAAAATCAACAAGTTCAAGACAAAGTGGTGCAGAAGTGAAGGATACCAACGAGTCAGGAGCCCTAGCTCACAGTTTGGCCTCAGAGCTACAGGAGCTTTCCTGGCCTGGAGGATGAAGGGATGCCAGCTGATTAACAGCTAAGTACTGGGACTGCTCTAAGCCCCCCGGCATCTGATTTAATCCAAACTGCAAAGTTAAACCATGGAATTCTGGAAAACATTGCTATTCATCTGTCCTTAAGACAATTTGTTCTTGGCTTTCCATCAGTTCTGTATGATTTCTGTAAGGGGAAGTGCAGAGAAATGCCAGTGGTGACTGTTTTGGATGAGTGTACAGGTCTGGGGGTTTTCGGTGGTTGTTTTCTGTCCTTGTTGTTGCTTTTGCATTTGGTTGTGGGGTTTTGTTTTGGGGGAGTGGAATGGACAGAACTGCAGGCAAGAGTAACTCTCAGCTATATCTGCCCCAAGGATGCAAAGTGTTACATCCTTCCTTCTTATGCAGGATAATCTGATACTGACCTTTAAGAACTGGTATAGAAATAGACTCTTAAAAACAAATGCAGGTAAGAGAGAAGCCTCAGCTGAGGTCAGGCTGGATGCATACCACAGAAACTAGTTTCTTATACAAGTGAGGTTCAATCACTGAAGAAAATCTTCCTCTCAGTTATATAGACCCTGGTGTATTTAAGGAGCACCAGTTAGTCCAGGGGGGTAAGAAGGGGACACACTGGCACTGTACAAAGTTTGTGCAAGTGGTCTTTAAATATACTTAGTCTTGAACATTTTATCACGTTCTTAAACCTGTAATTCCAGCCAATATTTTTCCTCACCAATTCTTTATCACTTTCTAATTAATCCAGTAGCTGTGCATCGTAATGACTGTACTGATTACTTTTGTATCTACTAGTAAACATTATTCTTAACAGTGGAGATAATTAATAATGTATAAAAATAGTGAGGCACCAACTATAACTTGCTTTGAAGTGAACATGAAGGTCATTCTTTTCACCTTTAGTGTACTTCCTTCTCACTTCTGGGAGTTAGAGGGAAATGATGCACAAAAACACAAAGCTAAAATTAAATGCAAGTAAACAAAAGCTACAGATATTCACCTGGCATAACACTGTCTGGCACAGAGCTTTTGTTGAAAGAAATCATCTGAAAGATGGTTATCTTAATTAAAAAACATAAAAATACCCCAACTTTGAGAGGTCTCAGAAACTTGTATTTGTTTCATCTGCACCTGTCAGTGATTTGACCATGTAAACTATAGGCTCTAAAAGTAAACTGAAAACTATTTGGAAAGGAAACGCTAACACAATAATAGTGTTAATACATTTCTTCAAAGAGAAAGAAAGAACGAGTTTAGTGTTTCCTGATTGGATTAACAAAGCCAGCAATGAGATGGTGATAAGTGAGGTATTTATGCTAATTTTTACTCTTAGTGTTTCAGATTACCTTTCATATTCAACTAGCACTAGTAAGAAGACCTAAGAGAATGTCTCCATGGTGAAGTGTTTGTTTCATACATGGTATAATCTCCCTGCCCTATTTTGTGTTGTTGTATCAACAGATGTCAGCCAAAATCTACACCTGTCCAGAGGGACTGGTCAGACTGTTCCTCTGCAGGAAGAGAACAGAGCCAATTGCTAAAACTTGACATAAACCAGCATCTGTACCAAGGAAGGATTAGTGATCACTGAAAAGACATCAAAGTGACTCTTGCTCTTTCTCAGCCTTTCTTGTTAAAGATGTTTGCCTTAAGGAGCAGAAAAACTCACTGGCTACCAGCCCAGGTGTGAGCTCAGCTTGGTTTCTCAAGATGATGTTTGAGGCTTGGGTATAAAGTTATTGCAGCAAGTCTGAGCCTCCCATGAATCTCCTCCAGCTGCACTTGTCAGCCCATGAAATGACCTCCCATAATGTATCTGGCAGAGAGATTTCTACAGGCAAACAGCAAGTAACACACTTTTAATTGGGCAAGGCTCCAAACCCAGGTCTCAGCCCAGGGAAGCTGCCCTGAGCAGGGTCCCCAAGCAGTCCAGCAGCCTGGACAGCCTTGAGCAGGCATCAAAGCCCACAGCAAGAGTGAAGAACCTCTGCACCCTGCTCTGACCACAGGGTCTCTGCCTGTAAATAAACCAGCACAGAACCTTTTGTCCATGCATTGTACTGCCATCTGGATACAGGCTGAATTCTTTCCCACAGTCCAAATGTTTAATTCATACTGGCCACTGTTATCCTGTCTCATGCCAGGACATTTAGTGGGAGGCTATCTGGCACGGGCTGAAACAGTGCCAGGAAGTGTATTAATAGATAAACAGTTTAGAGGATTGTGTACCACTGCTTGGGCTTACAGCCAAGTCCTGCTTAGTTTACCAGATAAAACAGTCAGGTCTCCTAGAAAGTTACAGGGTTCTCCTTCCTGGGAGGGCCTGTCACCCCAAGGCTGATGCTGTGGGTAGAATGCAAGGACCAAAGGTTTCTCAGACAAGCCAGGTCTTCAGGAAAACTCTCATTTATCTGGCCTACTGTTGTCCTTTTTACCTGGGATTTATAGCTTGATCTGTCAATAAGGTGACTTATTCTTCCCTTACTTTGCTGTAGAGAAGATGAAAGGCTAAAAGATTTATTTCTCCAAAGGGGAGGTGTGTTTTGAGGGAATGCACTTGTTGCTTTGTACAGGTCATTCCTTAGTGCCAAAATATCACTTTAAATAGAACTCAGTCTCACCCCAGACCTTTGGCAAGGCAGACAGGAATGGCCAATAACTGCTGTGTGGCAGCAATTGCTTCATATTCCTACTTAGGAATTTAATATGCCATCATAAATTCCTTGTCCATATCCACATATTAGAAAGAGTGGAGGCTTCCTGCTCCATGACTTCTAGCAGCACTAAAATTTCAGGTGGGGGAACAGCTTGGTCATGATCTTGCACAAGCAGGTGAGCTTGGGCTTCCATCCAGTGCTTCATGAAGTTCCTATTTCCACCTGATTTTAAGAACAGAACCCTGAACAAATCGACTTGTTCAACTAAATTACTGTTTGTCCAAGGTGTAGTCAATTTGACAAAAGTGGGATTATTTACGGTCTTTACTATCCTTACAGTGTGGTTAGAATTTTTTCCCTTTAAAGTTTTTACTCTTTTTTTTTTTCCCTGCTGGACAGGACTCCCTGACAGCTGCTGTGCAAATGAGGGGTCTGTATGCAAACCAGCAGCCCAGGTGACTCCTGGAGGGAACACTGAAAGAAAAAACCCACCCAACCAGGCTCTTGGCTCACAGCCTTGCCCTGGCTGCTGCTGCCTGCTCATCCCAAAGCATCTCTTGCCCACTCTCTTGGCAGAAAGGCCTGGACCTGTGCTTGCCTCAGTCTGCAGTGTGATCCAGAAAGCCCTCTAACAGTCTGGTGCATGTTAGTTCATGTCTGTTGTCTGTCCATCTTTTTTTCAATTAGCTTTGTTTTCCCTTGTTTTCCAGCAGAAAGGGAAGGGCCTTTATTAGACAGTTGCTAGAAAGAAATTAATAATAATTCTTTGCTTTTAAAATATTTTTCTGGTTTTCATACCTAGATCATGTGATCTACCACTTCTTCTGGCTTGTCTGAAGTCTAATAAATATTATTGTTTATCTGATTTGTAACTTTCTACGTAGAATCAAAACAAGGCTTTGGTAAACCAGACCCCTCCTTCTTCACACAAGTATTCCCTTGGGCAAAGGATATATTTTTCAAATGGTGTGATACTGCAAAAGGTTAAACAATGCCTACTTGCACTATACATCACATAAGCATACTTGTGCCTCAAATAATAATTCTTAAATGTCTTCATTACACTTTCTAATTTATTTTGTATTTTCAAGAATATATTAACTCTTGAATGGCATTTAACTCTGTAAAACAGTGATTAAAGTATATAACAGGCTTCAGAGACTAACATCACAAAACTACAAGCCGTTCACGTAACATGATAAAGAATTTTCAGAAAAAAATTACTTGCTAAGCATTGCAAATCAAAAAATACTACAGTTCTAGAAAAATTATTCATTTCCATAGAGGTGATTTTACACCAGTAAATGTTTAAATCCACTGGGTTTTTAACTAAGTATATATTTATTGTCCAGTGAAAAGCTCACATAATTTATCAAATAATTTTGAATGCATTAACATTTTTGTGCCAAGAGTCCCAGGTTAAGTTCCTGGCTCTGTTCAAGATGTACTGAAGTCATAATCAGGCTCCCCCATGGATACAAGCCTGGTGATAAGGTTGTCTTCATTTTGTTATCCTTGCCATTATACAAACTTGTAGGCTTCACACCGTCACTTCTTGAAAAAGACACAACCAAAACCAAAACAAAACCCAACCCCCCTGTCACCAGTTTAGAGCTCGACTTGGAGTACAAGCTGCTCTTGCCTAGGCCAAACATCTTTTGACTTCTGTGGAAGGAAATCCAGAGAAGGGACCAGCAACTGTTTGTTCTGCACAGTATGTTAAACTTCATGAGGATCATCTGTGTTGTTTCAGAGACCATACAGGCAATTTAGCCTCTGGATATCATCTGTTACTTGTGCAGCATAACAGTTCCATTAAAACAAAGATGAAAATCCATGTTGTGACTTAGTGACTTGCATAAAGACTTAAATCAGCACACATAAAAGCTAAGTGACCAAATTCCTGCCTGTTTCAGCCAGGGAACATAGGACAAGGGACATCAAGTGAAGGTCTCACACCTTTTTCCTCCTATATACAGAATTTCCAAACCCACTGTGAAATCATGTCTGTTGGTGATGACCTGAATTTTTGTGAAATGTTACTCTGAAAGATGACATGGAGGATCATTCTTTCATGTGGCAGGATGACTATCAAAGAGCTGAGGAAAAGGAGACCATTACTCTATTGAAAAGGGCTTTTAAAAAACCCAACCTCTCAATAGGTGGACATTAAAAAATGAGAACAATGTTCTATTTTAAAATTACCTGTTCAGTTCTCAAAAGCTCTTCTGTAGGACAAGGAAAAGAATGTGACTAGTCAGCTCTATAAAACTAGAAATTTCACTAGCTTGTAAGCATGTAACTTTTCTTCTTTTGCACCACAATATTTAATTGTTTCAGAATCATGAAGACCTGTTTAATGTTCTTAATAGGAGTCTGTCTCATGAGTAACCTTCTTGAAAACCAAAGCTTTTTGACCCTATAGGTACCTCAAGTGCAAAGCAGTAATAGACAGGCGTGGGAGACTTGTGGGAGCCAAGGCTGTAGAGCTGAGTGTTGTTAGAGGTGTGGTGGTTTTTGCTGTTTGTTTGCTTTAAAGCACAGCTAACATCTTGCACTGATCACATATAAGGAGCTTTTTGTTTGCACCAAAGGAATATGAAGATGCTATTGTGAAAGCATGTTCGGAATAAATACAGAAAAAATATTTCTGCCTCCTTTGAGATTCAAGTTTTAAGTGGGCTATTAAAGCAAATGAGGCTGCTGGGATCTTGGAGCAAGATTCCAGCTGGTTCTTGGAAGCCACGTGTGCATGGCAGATGGTGGGGGTGCACTAGGTATCCTCCTGCACACCCATGTGAGCCCAGGAATGGCAGGGACAGAACAAAAGGCTGGGAGAGTATTGCAATCCCTGAAATGGGCTATGCTTTAAACATCTGTGTTGCATCAGCGTGGTGGAGCCCTGGAGATAAAGCAGGCTGCATCACACTGGGCTCCAACAATCAGACAGCCTCAGAGCCTGAGCTGTGCCAGCTGAAGCCCAGGGAAGTGTGGGGACTGGTAATGAGGAGAGCAAGCTGAGCACTGGGGCTGCTGTCAGCTGCAGTGTAAGGCTCCAGCTGTACTAAAATCAGTGTCCAGGATCAAACCATCACCAGGGCTTCACCCCAAACTCTCCTCCGAGGCGCTGTGCTTTCCCCATGAGCTGTGGGTCTGTGGGGTGTGCACCCCCTGAGCAAGGCTGCATCCCACACTGCAGCCCCTCAGCTGCTGTGCCTGCAGCAGTGACTGACAGCCCCACTCCTGAACACCCACCTACACAGAGAGCCTGCACTAGGCATATGGCACAGAACAGAAAAAAGACCAAAGGAAACCTAGCAAAAAAAATCTGGTTTTTTTTTCAGAAGACGATGGGGGATACAAAGAGCAAGTAATTCTTCAGTGCAGAAAAGAAATTTGCAGCTGGGTAAGACAAAGCATCCAAGTTTTCTCTCTCTTCCAATTTTATCCTACTGCATAGGCATCTGCCATGTATGGCCAAAATACTAGATTTTTCTTCTCTTAAATAGTACAAAGAAGGAGTAGAAAAGAGGAAAGGAGACTGATGAACATCAACTCTTGGCAGCTAGCAAGTGATGACATGAAAAACACTCATGGCAATCTCCAAGGATGGTTATTTTAAATTTATTTGAAAGAAAACCCTATTCAGAACAGGAGTAAATTGTTGGCAGGAGCTCTATTATATTAATTTGTCTATAAATGTAATGTTTGTAAATTGCTTTTCATGCATGGCTTAGAAGATTTGTTTGGATGAAAAATTATAGCTGTTGGTGGTCCTTGCAAGTAAGCTCAGCCTAAAAGAGCTCTTTGAATATAAGGAGCTCTGTGACCTGTTGCTGGTCTTCTTTAATTCTCTAGATCTCAAGTAAGAAAATACAAAGCAAGATATCATGAGTAAATACCCCTCATATTTGAAACTGAATTAGATTTAAGATTATGTTATAAAATGTTCTGCTGGGAGACTAGAGAACACATTTATCTTACAACTTCCTACTGATGTTTATCACTGCTGTGCTAATAGAACAGGTGAATTATTTCACAAAATATTTGATGCTTTTCTGTCTTTGTAGTTACAACACTTTTTGGAGTTCAAATCTTTCTTTTTGGGGATGCAGGAGGGTGTTTGCTGGGATGAAGTACATGTCCAAACTGGACTGGTTATGGTGGAAGGATTTTTCTCGAAGATCTAATAATATAACATGGCAACTTCCTACTTGGATTTATTATGATCTCTGGGGCTATTTCAGGCATCATTCCAATTGCACTTATTGTATCTGATGCCAGCTAAATGGCTTCAGAGAAGGATGTCTATGATTTCCACTGTGGGAAGCTGGAGGTCAAACAGGTTCCTTCTGCACCTGGTGTTAGTGACAGCCCAGCATCTGTCACATGCCAGCTGTGTGTGACACCCCTGCAGCCCAGTCCTGTGTGTGTGTGACACCCCTGCAGCCCAGTCCTGTCCCTGTGTGTGTGTGACACCCCTGCTGCAGTCCTGTGTGTGTGTGTGACACCCCTGCAGCCCAGTCCTGTGTGTGTGTGTGTGTGACACCCCTGCAGCCCAGTCCTGTCCCTGTGTGTGTGTGTGACACCCCTGCAGCCCAGTCCTGTGTGTGACACCCCGCCCTGCTGCGGGCAGGGTGACAGCACTGCTGCCCCAAGGGTGTGACACCCAGAGGTGTGGCCCTGAGGTGACAGCGCATCTCCGGGCCACGTGCTGTGCCGGCAGAGCGAACCTACCTGTGTGTGTGTATCACACAAGTTTGTCGTGCCCGTTTTTACCCTGCGCGGGATGGCCTTTGACTATGGCACATCAACCATCATTTGTTTCGCATAAGACACAAGAACTTGAAGGTTTGGAAAGGGCAGAGAGGTTTTTAATTTTTTTTCCCTTCTGTCTCATCCAAAAACTATGTGGGTTGCAGCAACCAGACAGCATGGATCCTGGTGACAAGTTAAGACTTGAAAACAAAAGCTCAGCAGCCCGGGGGCTCTGCGTGCCCGCCCCGGAGCGGGGATGTCCCCTTCTGTACGTGCGCCAGGCGCGGTGGTCCTGGAGCGACAGCGGAATCGCCACCACCAAACCCCCGAAAACTTTGCAGCCTCTGGGTATTAAGCATCAGCTTGCGCCAGCGCTGCGATTTAAGCAGCTCTCACGCCACAGCCCTTGGGAACAGCTGTCCCGCACGCCGGGCAGCAGCGGAGCGGGGCCGCACAGGTTCCGTCCCCGGTTCCGTCCCCGGGAGCCGCGGGACCGGGGGCGGTGCTGGGCTCTGCCGGGGCCGCGGGGAT
>WEIU01005253.1:373214-435612 GCA_013389925.1 Aegithalos caudatus | reverse complement strand
GGCGCGCAGGGGGAGCCGCTCCTGCCCCGCGCTCTCGCACGGGGTGGGCTGCACGGCCCCGCACGGAGCGCGGCGCTGCCAGCGCAGAAATACCGAAATCACCGTCCCGTACGCTGCCATCGCATCTCCCGTCCCTCTTCTCCATCGCTCTTCTTGGGGACGTCTCTCCCGAGCTTCTGTCGCCTTGTCTCTTTTTACCGGCTCTGTCTCCTGAATGATAAATGTCTTCAAAATTTAGAAGAGAGGAGGCCGATGGGGAAGTGTCAGTTCTTGCTGGGTATTAGTGCCCAGAAGAATAACGAAGGTCTAAATTCTGATGCTTCCTAATTGTATGCTTCTGAGGGAGACAGTGCAATATCTGGTAAATGGCCGTGTCATTAGATTGTTTTGAAGTGAAAATTTTTAAGTTAGACTCTGCAGGCTTTACTTCTGTCCTACAAGCTACTACAGTCATGAGCCATCCCTTAATTCAGAGGGTTGAGTTCATTTGTTAAACTCTGAGCTTAGACAGACCTTTCCCTTTTTATTAATTTCTAGTTTTTCTTGCTGTGATAGATCAAAGGTGACTTGAATTCTAGCACACAAATCTCAGGAAAGTAGTAGCAAAAAGTAGTTTTCTAACTGGGAGCCAAAGGCCATCCTGGAAGAGGCCTTGGAGATCTAATGGATCCATGAATATGTCACATCCAAAAAGCCAGCCAGGACCTTCAACACTTATCTGCAGCATCCTCAATCTCCAGCCAGAGCTTTATGCCTGTAGCTGTAGACCACAGCTTTAGTCTGGAAATCTCTTCCCAAAACCATGCACCCTTTTTGCTGGAAAAAAACAATGTCTGGGTGCTGCTTTCAGGCTGCATATAGCAAATTATCTATTGCATCAGATCAAGCTTGACACTCTTGACAAGTGTGAAGACTTTTTCTTAATATAGAGTATGAGATTAAAAAAAAAAAAATCTTTCTTTTTCCTCAAAGGGCTCTGTCAAATTCTTTCCAGTGATGGCTTATTCTGTGCAATGCTGCAATATTAAAAATGAAGCCAGTTTGGCATATGTTCTAAGGTTGCTTCCCTGCCATCAAACCAGGCTGAGCCTCAAGAAGCCTCAAACTTTCTGACCCTGGAATGCACACATTGCTATGGTCAGTTTAGACACAAAAACCTTCGACCTCTGGAATGAAAAGTTAGTTTTCAAGTAATTTGGGACATTGATGTCATAACCTGAGCTCATACTCTTAAGACACTTATGGGTTTTATTCCATGAAAACAAATTCTGACTTTTGTTTGTAGATGTTTTCATTAAATTTAGAATGAAATTTTAAATGAAAATTCCAAATACTGCTGAATACATTCTCATAAATTACTATCATGTAAGGAAAAACATCTAAACCAAAGTGATTCTAGGATTCTGTTGTGAAAAGCCAATGCAAAATTTGGATGCAGAATATGCAGGGAATCTACAGTCGTGATATAAACAACATAGCAACAGAAACAACATAGCAACAGAAAACTCCCAATATTAAGTTACAGAAATAATGCTAGATACCACACCAAGCAGAGAATCTGAGAGCTGAAAGGATTTTAGTCTCTTATTCTCTTTTTGTTATTGTTGTCCTTGTTTGCATTTATGGTTGTCAAAAGCAACCTAAATCACCTCCCTAATAAAAGCACAGTTTAATAGGAAGAACAAGTTTATATTTGAGTACAATTAATTAATTTTGTGGTCTGTCTTCAATTGCTGGAAACTAATGATAATTTCTAATCTAGACAAATTCTGACTATTTAATGGCAATGTCTGTAATCAGATGAGCAAAGGGACATGGTGATTTTTTTTTGGTGGGATGTGTCCAGCAGAAGCCTTCCAGCTCCCTCAGCAGCAAAGGGAGCTGCCTCTACAGTGAATTTTGGGTCGTGGATGGGGCTGATACAATGCAGCTGTGGATGCCACTCCCAGGTGTGTTCTAGGCACTGTCCTTACCCTATTTTCTGTGTGCAATTTTTTTCTTTTGTGAGTGTATAGCCTTTGCTGTAATTGGAATTAAATGTTAAGCTCTTGAATATTCCTACTCCTCTGCTACTGATCATAATTCAGTTAGGAGAGGGAAAAGTTATTTTTCATGATCCTCTGAAAGATGAAAGTCTTAGCATAGATTACTTAAAAGGAAAACCCAATCCCCACTTCTTTTAATTCCTGTCAGTTTTTTTATCCATATATAACCAGAGTAATAATGATGGAAATGGAACAACTTAATCAATATTGTATTGTGTCATGATCGCAATATATACATTGGGTATTCTTATTACTCTGCTGTAATTACTTGCTACTTGACAGTAAATTCTGCCTCAAGATTACTTTCCCTTTTTATTGCTGCTAACCATGAAGCAGTTAGAAAAGTTTTCAGCTGTAACAGAATGAGCATATTGTTTCATTTCAAAACATATGGTTAGAATTCAGGGTTTTTTTCCTCTCAATGTTCTCTGCCCGGTGCAGTCCTGCACTTGGTTTAACACGTGACCTGGAAAATTCCATATACTTAGAGCTCTGAACTTTATAGTTTCCACTCATTACAATACTGGTGCAGAGAAAAGCACAAAAAGTTTATTAACAGCAATATATGCACTTATCTAGATGCCTGTTAAATGAAAGTCTACATGGAGGTAGTTGGTATTTCATGACTTATTTTTTGCATTTGGTACAAATGGTGCAATTACATACTCATTGTTATAAACTGAATCTCTGTGATTGTAGCTCTGCAACCATTTCTTTTATACCTTCTTAAAGGTTGTGATGTTTAGAATCTGGAATGTTTTTTCTCAAGGCTCAATTAATATATTTGTCTATAAATCTCTACCAGTAGGATGTGGCAGGGTTGTTGGTAACATTGGAACTTCCCCATTTAATCCCAGTTAAATGATGCTACATCTCTGTGTGGCTCCTCCATTCACATTTTGGCTGCATCTGGTCTTGATCTTCATTCCATATGGAACTTAGCTGAAACCCTCCTCTTCCCACTCATTGTGTGAGTGCTGGAGATCTGCCTATGACAGCTTTTAGGACTCATGCTTTTGCAGTGTTCTATTGGCAAATCACGCTTCCAAGTTCACACAAATACAATTTCAATGCTTAGGTAGCCCAGCTACCATTCCATCCATGTCTTACATTTATCCTCACAGGCCTGCTCTGAAATCAAGTGGTGTTTTTCTGTTTTGGAGGGAAGTGAGGTACTGAGAAGCTGTGATTTAAAGTCAAGTGTGGAGCACAGGCTGTCACCTGAATCCCATGAGCTGTACCTGACCTGTTCAATTATCCATTTCTGCTGAATAAAAAGCTGGTAAGCTGCCTCTGGTTTGCTACTCAAGCTTTCCTCCTTGAAACTGAGCCTTCAAACCTATAATGGAAAACAGTCTCACTTTTTTTTTTTTTTCCATTTTTACATCTAACAGAACCCCCACTACCATCTTTGTGTTTGACTTGTCTCCTTTACACTCTCCAGACAGGTGGGTAGGATTGTATCTTCCTCTCAGTTCTAAATGTAAAAATGTAAGGTTATATTTTTTCCTCACAAACTATTTCTTTATTTAAATTCATCCACCCTAGGATGTACTAAACTTGTTGCCTGATATTTCGTTACATTATTTATTTTATTATCTTTCATACTTATTAAGGAAACTTTCAAATCTGACCATTTATGTGACTCTCTGGCAGTCTCACTCTAGCCCAAAAATACCAAGGACAATTGCCACTGAATGTTAAACAGAGCAGCATCTCCCACAGGCTGACATGCTCTTGGAATATGCTGTAGCAGATTTTAGATTTTTTCCCAATTTCTTTGTGGTGTATGTGTATGTATTTCATGAGGAAAACTACCCTGCATCATTACTGCCAGAACATGAATAATTGGTGTTAGATTCTCTGTCAACAATTTTGTCATGTCCCAACAAATCAGCATGCATTGCATATATACATTTTGTGTGCTTTGCTAGGAGGTTTTTTCATTGCAATAATGCATCTATTGTAATCTGCAAACAGTCTGATTTGAGTTGGAGTTCAAGTGATGAACAAAATGTCTGTGTTACTTTAATTCTTTCTCCTGGGCCAGTAGATTGAGATTTTTGTAACACAGGATGTAGGCAGTGCTTGTACATCCTGTGTTGAGAGGATAAATATGGAAGAGTTCAGTATTTTCTGTTCCCTCCTTTTTAAAGTAACTGTAAGGGATGGAGAGCATCAGTTCTGAATACCTACCATAGCATGGACATATTTTTAGCCATTGGTCTTGCTGAATTATGTTCTGCCTTTGGTGCTGACTTCTTAAGGAAGCAGTCACAGGCTGAGACTGCAGCTTGGTACTGCTGTGAACCTATGCTGGGATGTTTGGAATACCAGATTTAAAGACTGAGGATGAATTTCAGTCCTTTCACCTCAATGCCTTGTAAGCTGCTCTCAGGAGACTTTAATTCTAAGAGAAATAAAGTGAAAAAGCAAAGCAGTAACTTGTCCTATTTCCTCTTAGCTTGTAGAATCAAGACTCCCATGAGAACAGAACACCAAAAATGTTCATGTACACTTTTGGCCATGTTGTTAATTTTCTGTTCAGTTTTAGTGGGATTTTGCCTGTAGAATAAGGTTTTCTGTATTAAATTTTAGATTGGATTGCCTTGGCATTTCATCATTTTCTATTACTTTAGTGATATTGGATTTTATTTTCTTACAGATACTTTACCATTCTTTTGTGTGAGATGGTGATTTATCCTGTGCTTAGAAAGATATAACTCTTATAAGTCATAGATGAAATTACCTGTATATTAGAAAACTCTTGAATTCATAACCTTGCTTTCTCAGTGATTAAAGAAACGAAAGCTACTTTCCAAATTGAAAAGTTAATTCTGTTGGTGGGAAATTTCTTTTGAGGAATTTCTGCATGGAAATTTTATTGCTTAAACCATAACCCTCTTTTTTATTTAATGAGGAGTAATTTAGGCATTATAAATAACTATCAGGGTTTAAAAAAATTTACTTGCTATTTTAAATTTTATTGCAGATGGGATACTAATAGTAGTAAAGGCTAAAACTGAGTAGCTGAAATAAATTTTTACTTTCTCTGTTCTGGGGGTGGGGAAATAAATTTTTAAGAATTTTTCTCAAGGGAATCACTATGAAATATAGGAGAAACCAGGGGATTTTCTTCTATTTTCTTCCTATTCTGACGCTGTCTAGGGAAAGCAAGGGGACAACAGCTGCCAGTGTAAACCTTTATCCTTTCTGCCATTTTCTTTGGGAATGATTTTTAATTCTTGTGATGGTCACTGAAGTTATTTTAAAATATGTCACATTCCTTGCCTTTCATGTGCTATTGAGTTATACCCTTGAATAAAAGGGTTGATTACCCTATGGCTTCATTTAAGCATTTAAGCCTTTGAGCTTGCCTAATATGTAAATTAAACCCAGTTAAGCCAGCAGTGCCTTTTAGTGAGCTGTGTTTCAGGATGCTTTGAGGCAGTTTTATGCTTCTAGTCTGGAAGATGGGTCATCCTTGTTTTCATCCCTGATTTCAAATTGTGTGTAGGAGGATTCCACAACTTCACCATACTCTGAGAAAGCAAGGAAAATTTTGTTGCTAGGAAACCATGGGGGACCTATACTGTACTGTCTTTCCAGAATGTTTATAGGTAGCATCAGTTATTTAATTAACTTCTCTAATCCTGTTCTTTATGCTAGCATCTATTTTTTTTTTTTTTTTTAGTCATGGTGTTTGTTACACGCTTCTGTATCCTTGAAAATGCATTCTCACTCTGGTTATTTCTGTACAGCTTTATTCTTGAACACACAAAACCCAACTTCCCCAGCATCTCAAATTAGGTTGTGTTTGGAAAGCTGTTATTTATTCACATAACAATGATGCCTATGCATCCTGATTTATTAGGATAGGTAGGTCACACTTTCCCACAAAAGATGAATGCTGAGAGCCACAGAGCTGCACATCTTCTGTAGAACTTTAATAAATTGGATATTATCAGGAAAAGTGTTAAAGCATTCAGTGTCTTGCAGCTGACTGGGTCTGGATGTTCTTTACATTTGTTGCTGTGACTCTGACTTTACAGCCATAAGAGGTACCTGCACATTGGCAAGAGACAGAATCCATGGTGTGGATTTCAGCCCAGGAGTGGTCCAGCTGTGACTGGAAGGGTGATGCTGCAGCTGGGACTGGTCTTGGGGTAGAGTTTCTGCTAAGAATGTAGCACCCTTTGAACTAAAGGGAATCATGACCTCTGAGAGGCAATCAGGGAGGCAGGAATCAATATTTTGTGGAGCAATTCACTGACATCCACAAATGGATCAGAATGTTAATATGCTCATTTGTGGTTTCTGTAGAGCTTGATGTGATTTTTGGAAAGCATGGAAGCATCATCTTCATCTGACTGTGTGTGGGCATTACTTCATGACCATCTCTAATAGCATGGCAAAAAGCACTCTGCTGCCCACCTATCTATAAATAACTAAATATCATCAACCCAGGAATAAAATTGCATTTTATGGGTAGTCTTGGGAACATGCAACATAGGCAATTAGATTACATGTAGTCCTACAACAGTCCCACTAAAGGGAATGAAATTACTTAGAAACTTGCTGTCCAGGCCACTTTCAGGTGAACTATTTCTCTTGCACACACAGAGAGTTTCAGAGTAGCCATAAATACAATAGATGAAGGACTTGAATTCAACTTGGACAATGCAAATTTGTCTTTAGATAAGATCGAGGAGCTTTATTGTTTCTAACTAAATTTTTGGATTGTGGATTTTGGGTCCTTTTTGCAGCTAAGACAAAAGACCATCTTCTTTTAATATTGCTGGGACCAGTACTGTGGGATGTGTCTGCCTAATAATATCTACTCAACAATTTTATGTGAATTCTACCTATTTCCAGTATAGAACCACAGAGTCATTAAGGTTGGAAAAGGGCTCCAAAATTGAGTCCAACCTTTGGTCAAACACCACCTCACAACCAAGCCTTATCTCTGAAGTGCCAGGTCCAGCTGTTTCCCTGCTGCTACAACTGTTTGTACAAGGGGTTGTGGTTACTGTTTGTGCTCCTTCAGGAAAAAAATACTAATCTGAAGGAAGGAAAAAATACCTTGAATTTCTGACTTCCATTGCTGCTCCATGTAAAGGACCTAAAGTAGAGAGTGGGAGTTTGGGACAGAGCTGCTGTGGGGAGACTTAGCAACATTGAAATGCTTGAGGTCTCAGATTGTTTTCACTGCATGATGGACTCCCTTTCCTCTTCCAGTGCTTTGTTTGCCAAAGATGTGCAGAGAAAAGTAGCTGGAAAAAACCAAGATTATGCAATGCATAGTGCAGGAGTGCTGCATTTAACTGGTGTAATGTGTATTGGTGCCAACCAGGCTGTAAAATACTTGGGGTCACAGGATAGCCCAGGCTGGAAGACATCCTGGGGCATTAACCAGTCAAACCTCAGAGGATACAACACCAGTCTGCAGGGCATCTTCACTCCTGGTTTGTTATGTACCTGTAGAAGACATAAAAAAATTAAAGAATTAAACCAAAAACTGCAGGTAGGAGATAATCAGACCCATTATCTGAAAGCAGTTTAGAGCCAAAGATGATAACCCAGCCATTCCTGTAACAACTGTTTCTACCAAGGCTTTTGTCATATTAAAATGACAATGTCTGGTGTATTTGAAAAGAATGCCAAGTAAAGATTGAGTCATGAGGGAGGCTGAGCATTTCCCATTTTCAGACAAGCTGGTGGAAGTGGAGGCTCAGCATCTCCCAGGAAGCACTGAGCACCACAGAGGATTGGGGAGT
Source organism: Aegithalos caudatus (assembly GCA_013389925.1). Classification (NCBI taxonomy): domain Eukaryota; kingdom Metazoa; phylum Chordata; class Aves; order Passeriformes; family Aegithalidae; genus Aegithalos; species Aegithalos caudatus. The sequence goes on along the minus strand of WEIU01005253.1, from coordinate 427,790 downwards.
GACAGGGAAACTGAGTGCTGGTGTGAAGGGGGCTGGAGCAGGAGGATCAGAGCAGCAGCACGTGGTGCAAAACCTGAGGAGGAGAGAGCACTAGGTGTTTTGGGATGTGAGAATCCAAACCCTCTCTGTGCAGGGCTGAGAGGCCCCTTTCCTTCCTGAGAGCCAAAGTGAAGGAACAGATCCGTGATGGTGCCCATGGGTGGGTTGTGTAACACCACTCAGCTCCCCATCAGCAGTTCCAGGGAGCAGCTGAGTCACTGCAGAGACTCATTATGAGAGCACAAGCCCAAGGGCAGATCAGTGGCTGCAGCAGGTGTTAGAATAAAAGAGTCTGAAGAAGCACAGAAAGTCATCCCAAAGTCAGTGAACTGAAATGCTGCAGGAGATCATCAGGGTACTGAAGCAAGCCTGCTCCTTCCTTAGATTAAAGAGTTTCCCACCGTTTTGAGGGACAATGAACCCTGATTGAACCCCACAAATGACAAGAAATCATGCCCAACAAACAGCAGTCTGACTAAATGAGACTGCATCACCCTAAACAGGACTTTCAGAGCCTCATTAAAGCCAACCAGGTGCCATGAAGTTATAAGTCTACTGAGAATTTAGAGAGAAGGATCTAAAGTAGTAGCTGATATAATTCTGGAGATAAAAATATCTTATCTGGGGTAAAATTGAGTCTGGCTACTTATGATTTTACTGAAGGGCAGCATTTTTTTTGTTCTAATGAGCCCTTTTAGGTATTTAAGAGGTCTGATAAGCAAAGTTTAGCACTGAAGGAGGCAAGGGGCCTGTGCTGTTGCTGTCATCTCAGAGCTCATACAACAGGAATTAGGACTGAGTCAAATATACACAGCTGGGGTACAGCTGCAGCTAAATTTTGATATAAAGTACTGGAACTGTTAGAAGAGGAAGTTCTTAGTTAACTGATTATGTATCTTGTACAATTTTTAAAGTTATACATAGATTTAAGAAGTAGAAGTGAAAATAAATACAAGTAGTACAAGATATCTACAATTATCACTACAAAGCATCCAGTATCACACTGACTGCTAGCCAAACCTGTTTTGGGATAACTGCCTCAGTTTCAGAAATGGACTTTAATTGTTTAAAGTGAGATGCTGTTGATGTTACAAAATACTGTATGAAAAGGCAGTCTTACATAGCACTGGACAAAGCATACGTGGGTTGGATTTAAGCAGTCCTTTTTTTGTATCCCTCTAATGTTCTATGATAAAATGAATCCTGAAATACCTTGTATTATGACTCATCTGGTATTAACATGTGTCAGTGTTCATAAACAATGCTGTTCATCTTCTGTGTGTGTGTGCATGTGTAAGAGGTGTAGGTGGAAGCTGAAGTTTTAGTTGTGATGACTCAGCCTTTATTCACTGTTTCTCTTATTTCTGATTTATGGAGAAATTCTCTTCTTTCCTGTGCACTTAGATGGGTGAGGTTCAAGGGCTCAGTGAGGAATGTAATATGATCATTTCCTGGAACAATCCTGAGATTTTTATGTCTCAGATGTTTGACTGTTAAAAATTCAATCTCCTGTCCTGGGCAGTGATCTGGATTTTTGGCCCTCATTTCTTCACTCCATTTCTTTGTGATCTACTTGAGTTAATGGAGAAATTTCACCTACCCCCTTCTCTGTTGGATTCTATATGTTACCACTAAGGTGATTTTGTGGGTAAAGATTTTTAAGAGAAATATGCCTTTTATGAATTTCTTATTCTTAAAGCAATCATTCTCTTTCTGTTATCTTGCCAGACTACTTGATAAGCAGTGATCAATTAGAATACAATGAGGAATGTTTAGGCAAAAATTAGGGAAGGGAGGTTTTGGTGACGATTTAGGTCTTGGTTGGTAAAGAGATAAAATAGCCTGTTAAACTTTCCACCGTGCTGAGAGGTTTTCTTGTTTGTTTTGGTTTTAAATAAGAATTTGTATCATTGTAAGTATTCTGTAATTTGCATGATGGATCAGGTGATAAAATCTCCTTGAATAAAGTGTGCAAAGGTGCTTTTCCCTGTGGCAGGATGGGCTCAGGCAGTTGATGCAGTATCAGGCCGTAAAATCTCTTTGAATGAAGTTTGCAAAGTGCCTTTCCCTGTGGCAGGACAGGGCTCAGGCAGTGCAATGCAGTATCAGGCTATAAAATCTCTGAATAAAGTGTGCAAAGTGCCTTTCCCTGTGGCAGGACGGGCCCAGGGGGTGTCAGTGCTGGGCAGCAGGCTGGGTGCAGCTGGCAGATGGAGGAGGGCTGGACCAGCTCCTGCCAGCCCTGCTCGCCTGCCCGTGCCTGAGGTATGCTCAGCTGCAGAAACGCTGCTGCTCTTTCTGTGCTTTGCCTTCCTTACAAAGCAAGAGCCTGTGCTTCAAAAGATGGACCCTATTATAATTATTTAAGCTGTCTTTTCTTCACATCTACCATTTGCTCAATTTGTGGCTTTTAAACCTTTGTGCATGGTGATGACATGTAGAAATCAGGTGGTCATTACAAAGCCAGGACATAACTACATATATGAGTGGGGGGAGGTTGGAGGGATTGAATGCATTTCTTTTTAGCATCATGAAAACTCAAAGGTCCATAATAGAAATAGGCCTGCCAGCCTCACTTTATTGCAATGATGTGTTAATGATAGGTTATTGAGGCTGCAGGAGTGTTATCAGTACATAAAAATACATGCTACTTGCAGTTCTCCTATGACTGTTGAGTGCAGATGCTGCTCTGGAACTTCTCAAATCTTGTTACATCTGGTCTAATGGATCAAATTTTGTTGATACAGTAATCCCTTTGTTTAGGGCAGGTTCAACCTGAGGCTCCTTTACCTTTATTTTGTTACCTGTTACTCCTTGGATGGCTAAAGCCGTTTCCATAGAAAACCTGATGGAAGCTATGGCAGCCTAGGGAGTCCCAGGAGCAGAAAGGAGAGAGGCAGTTGTGCCAGGGGCTGTTGGTATGGTATCACACATCCTCTGCCAAGTTCTGCTGTGTTCTGATCCCCTGCACTTCAGGGAATAGGGACACCAGCAACAGAAGCAAGCTGTTTGTGATCCCCCCCAAGTTTTCCCCTTGTCTATTCCTCAATGGGTTTGCTGGACCATCTCCCTCTGTTTCTTTTTAGCTGGTCAGCCAGCACAGCATGACTTTCCCCGGCTGCCTACCATCTGCCTGTAGACTCCCTTCTCCTTTTGTTTCTCTTTAAAAGCTCACTCCTGTGAGGCACTGAGAGCCTGCATGAAACCCTAAACAGTTGTGTTTCCTGCTGATGTTTAGGAAAGATCATTGCTGGCCATCAGTTAGGAGAGCTGAGCATCTCCAGAGAAGGGCCAGTGAGTTGTAAAGCCAGGAGTGGCAGCTCCGCTTGAGCCATGTCTCTCATAGCTGTGTAATGATGTCCTAATGAATATTTATCATTATTTGTGATACCCTATTTTCAGCAGTTGTGTATTATAGTAACAGCTGACAAAATGTTCGTTTTGGTTTGTAATGAAATTGTCTCTGTTTTAGCTGCTTATTATGGTGGAGATGTCACTCCCCAACCATTGTGTCTGCCATTATAACCCAGCTGGATTATTGGCAGGCTAGCAAGGTTAAAGGCATATCTATCTGAGAAGTTTCTTGTCAGGATGAGGGTCTCTGAGTGGAAATGTTAACTCTTTGTGCTGTGTATTTATCTTGTAGCAGTAGGTTTTTTGTTTTGTTTTGGTTTTTTGGTTTTTTTTTTTAGCATGAAAGAAGCCTTCCAAAACTTTCCAAACTTTAAAGTGGCAACCACTAAAATCAAACTCCTTTAGTAAGAAGCAACACAGAAGTGTTCACTGATAAAGTAAATTAAATTGAGTTAGACTCTTATCAGTTTTGTCAGTTGAAGTGATCAGTATTATAAGTATTACAGAATGCTTGCTTGGTGTGTGCCACAAGGTCTATGCTGTTTGGCAAAGTGTAATTAGGTAGTGATTTATTTTGAGCAATAACCAAGCCCTTGGTTTATGTGTCAGGCATTGTACATCCTTTCCTGTATCCTTATTATTAGGCCAACACAGAAATCCAGAGGCTGATTCCTGTAACATGGACAAGGCCTGTGGATGGGATTTTTGTGCTTGTGTTCTTTCTTTCACTGCACAAGCAAGCTGACACAGAAGCTGGCACTCTGAGTGATCCAAAGAAAGCTGGTTTGGAAGCCAGGAGCTCTATTTTCTTTCCTGCCCAAGTCCACTGACCTGGTGGTCCAAGTGATGCATTAATAACAATCCCTGAACCTATTTGAAGTGGCACACAGCCTTGGGTTTCAGCTACCATGCAATTATTCCGGATCTCACCAGTGAAAATTATTTATAATTTTACAATTACATTTAGGAATCTGGTCCAAATGTTCCAAGTGTTTTTTGATTGCTTTCCCAGATTTAAGTCTTAGAAAAACCCATGTTGGTTTGGAAAACTTTTTACACTGTCCTTTTTTCAGCTATGAAACCTACATGGAAATGCTCATTAGGCTGAAGACAAGCCTTTGCCAACAGAGAGAACAGCTTTAAATAGTATTTAGGGATTTCTGTATCCCTTTTCTCAAATGAGTGCTGTAGTCTGAGGATGCTCAGTTTAGGCAAATTACTTTATTTGATAAAAAGTAACTCTATTAAAAATTGACATCCAGCTCTAACTTAGTGCTGTATGATGGATTAAAACATAAGGTTGTCTTTGCACTGTTAATTTTGAAGATTCAGACAAATTTGGGCTTAGTCTTAATTACATAAACTGAAGTTTCTTTACATTGGAGTGGAAAAGGAATCTGGATGATTGATTCCCCCTTTGGGAAATCTCCCTTTCACTGAAAATTGATAACAAGTGGGTCTGATTTTGCTATGGAAAAGTAGACTGTGGTTGGGTTTTCACTCTTAAGAAGAAACTGGAGTGATTTGGAGCTGCATTGTTCACAAATTCCAAGGACTTAGCAGTGGAAAATATCTCCTCTTTGTATGCTATGGCACAGACCATTAAGTAGTAAGTTTGTCATGCAGTACATATCACACCACATCTGGTTTCTCCTTACATCCTCAACTTGGAAATGGATGTTCAGCTGTTACCATAATGAGAGAGCTGTGCTGGCATTTTAATTTTTAAAAAGAAGATTCTAGAATTCTTAAGTTAAAGCAGGAACATCCTTTCAAAATTGTTATCAGAGTTCTTGTAACAGAGTTTAGAAAGTGTTAATAATGTAACACAGCACACAAGAACAGATGTCCCATGGCAAAGTTGAAATAAAATTGGAAGAAATTAACACCCAGTTTGATAATGCACAGCAATGGAAACTTTGTTCTGCATATGGGGGCTTGAGCTTGGATGCTTACAACCCCTCCCCTTCATTATTGAACAAAGAGGCAAATAGGAACACAATAAAAATAGAAACTGATAAAAAAAGCTCAATCAATGCATTCATTTTTATCCTGTTGCAGAATTTAATTAGCTGATCCATTTTCTTTGCATAATTACCAATGACTTGAGCTCATCTTTAATCTCTGAAGCATAATTCTTAATTGTATAAATTCTGTCTATAGAAGGCATGCAACTTTATCCTAGGTCCAGAACATTGTCACTTTGATCTTTTCCTGAACCATCATGTAATGAAATTTGTACCCATATGAGACTGTTTGAATTCAAAAAACTTGGAAATTTGAGGTGTTTAGATAAATGATTTCAGGTTTGACTTGTCAAGTTTAAAGTGGAGATAAAGAAATACTGTGAATAAAGTTCACAGTATCCACCTTCTGAAAAACTGTATGTGAATGTTACATGTGGTAACTTTGTAAATTTACAGGTTTCTTTCTTCCTCACAGTTCAGAAATCTGTGTACATATTTAATAGCCAAATCTCATCATCTTTATTCAATGTTGAACTCTTGGGTCAGCCATGTCTTAGGACAAAGCTTAAGAGAAGTTGCCATAATCAGCCCTTTTTAATGTGGAGATCCTTAATAACTTTTTAATAGCATAGATGCTGTTAAATAACATGAATGAACCAGATATCTACTGATGAATTATTCCCAACTCAGCAAGCATTTTGCTGCCCAGTAAGGACTGACAGTTGAATTATTATTTTTGGCTTTTTTATCAGAATGGTTGTTGAATATCATTCCTTTTTAAAACACAGAGAGGCAAGGAAGGGTGATTAGTAAACATATTTGCCTTTGGCAGTCCAGGATATCAGAATTTTCTACTTGGATTCAGTTTATGGATTGTCTGACTGTGTTGGTCTGAGAAGCTTTTCCACTAGGTTGGTAGATGGGAAGGTGGTAACTGTATCATGATGATACAGCCTGACCAGCAAAGCATTAGGATTATTCAGAATGGAAAATACAGCTTTTACTGCCTTTTAAAATATATATTTTGGAAAGATTTTTTTTGTCTTTCAACAAGGTTTTTTTAGAGTTTTACCCTTCAGTCTCTTAAAAATTGATTCTTTTTGAGAGTGCCAAGAATTAGCTATTGTTTGTTTTTGATCCAGAAAGCAATAGATCAATTTAATTAATCAATTGACTTCTATGCCTCTGTTTTTCTGTTTCTGATAAAACTCAAATGATCAAAAGAGTCAATACTTTTACAACAGTTGTATTAATTAGACTTTCTCCAGCATGTAATCATCCTGAGTACTTCAGTGCTTTCAGTTTGACAATTCTCTACAGTCATGCAGAGATTGTGGGGCGATGTCAGCATCATTTTGCATGTTTTACGTTGTCACAAGGAAGTTCCAAATTTTACCTTCTCAGTCCTTTAGCAGATTTCCCTGGGGAAAAAAAATTCCCCCTTATTGAAACTCTCTTTGACTGCAGGGCAGAAATACTTCAATATCATGACAGAAGTACATGAACATGTGATAGAAAGAAACTCTTGTTGGCTGTACATATGTTTTAGCAAGATTTTCCATAATCTAATCAATCAGTTTTGTGTATTTAACTGGTCTTGTCAACAGGTTTGTACAGAATTTTACATCCAGTTTGAATCTGAGATTCATGTGAAATATAATTTATCTCACATGCTGCTGTGGTGGGACAAGTGTCTGAGGTTTGATGTGAGACAGAAGAGTTTTGAGCTGTCAAACAGCAGCTTTGTTGAAAAGCAGGAGGAAGGAGTAGTTTGTGAAAATTCATGGAGAGACCAGAATCAGGCAGTCAGAAGGGGTTTGTTTTGGGTTTTTTTTGGACATCATTTCAATAGGATTAATGAAAACTCTCTTTAATTTGATAAAACAATCTTTCCCAGTTGCTGTGATGATACAGTGTGTCTGAGTGCCAGATGACTTTGGGATCTGTACACCATGTCCCATAGAATATCTAAGACTGAAATGTCTGAGCAGCAAAAGGGAGAACTTGGAAAAGACAAGACACAGAGAGAGAGAGAAACTCCTCAAGAGTTCCTGGTGCTGTTAAAAGTCAGGCATTGTCTGCCTGACCTGAACAAAGCTAAACAAACATCGGATTTCTGTGTGAGGATATGTGTTAAACACGAAAAGGTCCTGGTTTCTGAGATTGGAGGTAGGAAAGACAGAACCTCACACTTGGAAATAGAAAGACAAGGACACTCCTATAAGACTTTTCATAGCAAAATCTGTAAGATACTACTTGGTTCTGTCACAGTAGACAGCTGAAGAATCAATCTCATTTGACTTAGACAGCATTTCTGCTTTGTTTTTTTGCTATTGACAGGCACAGTGAAGGTGTTAATATTTTAGAATAAAACCATACTCTTTCCAAAGCTTATTATTAAACCTTCATTGAGATTGGGCTGGCTTGTGAGGAGGGCCTAGGGATGCAGAGAGGAATGCATAGCCATGGATTAACTTGATAAAGGCTACCTTAGAGAGGAGATGGAAATTGCACTGCTGGCTGTCCAGACTACCAGATGAGCAACAGCAGTGTTCCTGGGATGAGCTGGGCTGTTATCCCAGGGTTCCTGGGATGAGCTGTGCTGTTATCCCAGGGTTCCTGGGATGGGCTGTGCTGTTATCCCAGGGTTCCTGGGATGATCTGTGCTGTTATCCCAGGGTTCCTGGGATGAGCTGGGCTGTTATCCCAGGGTTCCTGGGATGAGCTGGGCTGTTATCTGCTCCTGCAGGCAGTGTGGCAGCTGGAGTGGGACCTTGCTCAGCCTTTATAAGCAGCATTTGGCAGTGCAGCAAATGTCTGAAATCTGAGATGATGTTTCTCCACTCTTCCTTCACCCTGTCACTCATCATTCTTATTTTTATAAAACATAGAGGCTGAGCTAAATCTTGCAAAAGGGAAATCTTGTGCCTTCAGTGGGCTGTGTGAAACCCCTGTTGTGATTTCTCTTTTTTTCCCAGTGTTGATCTGAAATCTTCATCTTCCACTCAGACTTCTATGGCAGGGATAGATAATCCTGAGGATTCTTTTTAGCATAACCACTAGCAACAGTGATTTAGGATGAAATTATTGAATTTAACATAGCCAGCAATACTAGGCACTATGCACTAAAAAAGAAATGGAGATTCATTTAACTTTTCTTCTTTATAGGCTGAGAAAGGATCCTATGTCAGTTTTCTTGTGCACTGTGTCTGTGGTAAATATTGTCAACTCATGTTATTCTTTGTCTTTTAAAGTGAATGTGCCTTTTTATTTCCTCAGAATCCATTTCAACACACAACTCAAAGTATGTTCTCCTGGTGATTAGATTTATGGGTTTGAGTTTGTGTAGCTGTATTATTTACAATAATAAATCTTGTCTCATGCTGGCTGCACATAAAGAAGAAAAACCCAGACAAATCACCAAACAATCAAAAAACCTGGGGTACAGCATGTATTATTACTTCATTTGAGAAATGCAAAATGTTTTCTTCCTGTTCCTGCTCACAAACTATTCATCAAAACATGTTAAATTCATATAAAACATTTTAACCTGCTTTGACTTGTCTGTGTCCACCTGGCTTGTATTTCAATTAGATTTTTAAGGAAGAGCAAATACCTGGATTTTGGATGTGATGGCGTTTTTGTTTTGTTTGTTTGAATGCTCTTTTCAAATGCTGCTGGCAACCATTCTTATTTGCACAGCTCTAGATATCAAGTCAAAATTTTAAAGTTAGAAAACTGGTTAGAAATCATGAATAAAACACATGATTAATTATGGTTAAATACTTGCATTAAAGATTTGAGGTTGGCATGAGTAAGGCCTCCTTTGGTTCAGGGACAGTTACAGTTTCTTCAGTATCTTCTTTTGAAGGCTGAAAACTGCAGGATTAGGGGAAATGCATTTGACTTGAATTCTAGGCATGAAGATACCAAAAAGGCTCTTCACTGGTGTGAAGGAGAGGTCTGGAGGATGAGGTATTTCTCTATCATGGATATGGTGAGAAAATACTGCAGCAGGGTTGACTAAGAACAAAAGGCTTTCTTGTTGCAAAAGGGTAAATGTAGCATATCCTTAATAAAGGTACTGACAAAATCTCTTTTGGTTAGAATGGGAACAGGATAAAATCTGGTTAGGCTTTCATATTGCCTTTTACTCTTTTTAGAATTAGATACAGCTGACATGTCTTAGATAATCTGCCTTATGGGAGGCAAAAATATTGCAGCTTTTAATACATGTTCTAAGACTTTTTTATTTCTTTACTGTCATTTTTATACAAAATTGAATGGGGTTTTTTTTTTCCCCAAAAAATGTTTTTGTTGGGTATTCTGACCAGTGACGGAGTTTTGCCAATGGATGAATTTAAAGTGTTCAACTTTTTGTTATGTACATGCTTGTACTTGATATAATCACCCCCATAACAATCAGTCCTTTGATATCCTTTAATAACAGCCTGACAGGATAGTTGTGATGGACAACTCTTACTTATCAGTTGTTTATATTGTACACAAGCACCAATCTAACAAAAGATAATTATTTCTGTGAGTCATTGCTCTAGGCCCAAAAATGATATACCCACTTGGCAAAAACATATTGCTATTAATGTATGACACCTGAAAAAGAATTTAAACCACTTAGCAATGAATGTTTCTTTCTTATTGTTTGTCTTCAAAATATAGATTCTGAAGAGATATTGGAGGGAAATTACTCCCTAATTAATTTTAAGAAGTCTTGATGTAATTTCTTTTGTACATTTAATTTGAAAGCACAACAGACTTGAGTTTACAGTCCAGATTTATTAACTGATATTTTTATCCCTGAGAGATAATTAAACTGAAAATTGTTTGGCAGATGTATTGTCTAAGCATGACTCTTGATGTCTATATTTCATCCACATGGTGCTCTGTCATCTTCTAAGGGATAATATCAGAGTCAAGTGTTCATCCAGTTTGTTCTCAATAGAAGCAATTTCTTTTGCTCAGGAAGTTGAGTGGTTTAGATCCAGTGACCCCATTTCAGTCTTTGTGGTTTACAAAGGCATTTCTCTCCCCGGTGCATGATTCCCCAAGAGCTGGGAAGAAGACAAAAAGGTTCTGTTTGGTGAATAGGAATAGAGTTCTGTGCAACCAGGATTAGGAAAGTCCAATTTATTTCTCTATCTTACTTTTGTTTAATGAGCTGTGAGCACAAAATTTGTGTTTTTGTAAGAAAGCTCCATCACATCTAATAAATTAGGAGTGTGGGTTTTTTCCCTCAGATGCAGTGTTTTTATATTGCTGCATGTTTTAGAAAACTGGTGGGACTGAAAATAGTTTTAAATTTTTCTTCCTTTCTTCTTTTTATTACATTAAGTACAAAAACTTTTGGGATGAGAGCATGCAAAAAGAAGGCACCATTGTATAATCCTTATTTTTGAGCGAGTGGGATTAGCTTTGTACAGGTTATTTTTTGATTTCTGCATGTACCTGTGCATGTAGTAGGTGAAACAATGCTTGTTCCTCCATTTCCATGCTATGTTACACACAAAAGATGTGATGCATAAAACACCTTTTAATAACCCAGCAGAATCATCATTAGCCGAGGGGAGGGCAATTATTTCTCTTCATTAAACTTCTCAGTGCTTATTTTAAAGTAATCAAGAGTCCATATGCTTTACAGTCTTGCATAGTTAATGCATATCCATTTCTGCATATTCTGTAACACCAAAACCCAGAATTATACAAAGGGTTATTATTTATTATATAAAGGATTACTTGTGGTCATGTGGTAATTTTAGAAATGGCTCTCAAGAGGTGTTAATTAAATCTTTAGTTTTCCTAGATATGTGTTTTAACTTTTATACATAAATTAAATGTCTGCCTACTATAAGATCCTGTGAGCATTTGTTACTGAATGTAACCTGAAGTTAAATCTCCAGGAGCTGAAAAGATCTTTTTTTTCCATCCACTGGAAAGAGATTTGAAGACAATATCAGATAAGAGTGCTTTTTTTCTCCAAGACAATTCAGCATCTGAACATGTTTTGCATGCAGAAAATCATATTGTGGCACAAAGTGCAACCTTAATATTTCAGAATTAAAATATTATAAAAATAAAAGTGGCAAGGCTCTGCAGATGAGGTAAAGTATACATATCTCAGAGGTCAGGCTGAAGGAAGTCAGTCTAGGATTTCTCTTGTACACAGGTACTGCTATTTATTGCTGATCAATTAGAAGAACACGGGGTCTTTCTTTGCTCTTAAATTTAAAATATGTTGAAGATTAAATTTTCCTGGTTTTCAGGAGCAATCATAACACTTACCCTTCTAAATCCCACTGACTTTACATGACATTTCATTAGACTTGCTCAGAGTACTGAAATGAACCCTTGTAAACCGCACATTGTAAGTTCTCTAAAGGCTTGATGAATAAATGTCACACTTCAGTTTATCTTTTAACTTTTCAAACTGTGGACCAATATATAAATAGTCATTGGATTTGTAAAGGCTCCACTCCAGTAATATTCATTAAGGGTTTTTACTTTATCCAAGTCTAGTCTGTGGTATTTTGTTTGGAAGAATATGGTGTCACTGAAACACCATGCTAATTAATCAGCTTCTTCGGAAGCCAAATACTGAAGTGATGTTTTGGATTGGTTTAATCTCCTATTTCTCTATTCATGTTCTGGTCCTACTCTCTGTTCTGTGGAGAACTCCTCAAATTCTTGGAAGATTTAGGAATTTAATAATTTAATTATATATTAAAAAAAATCATTGTGGTAACAGTTACATGTTAGCAGGCTTAAACAGAAAATTCCATGAGTATTTTGAAATTTAGGTAGGTCCATTACTGTGCTTGAATCTGCTCAAAAGTTTGTGATCCGTAACTTTACAAATTGAGTTTCCAATAGTTTATAAATTTGGACATTATTCCTGCATGTCAGTACTGCACACTGTATTATTGCCCCTATTCCAGGAAGTATGCTGGGTTGTTGGTTGGTATAGTGGTGAGTTTGGGGATTTTTTTTTACAAATTACATGTACTAGGATTCTCCTTCTGGCACTATTAGCAAATTTCCAAGCCTTGGCCATCTGAAGCTCGAGTTCTTCCACAGGGCTTTTTGAGTACAGTGTCCAAAGAGCACAGTGAGAGCCTGGCAGGGAATGCTCACTAGGGAGTACAACTTTTTTGTGTCATCTGCAAAAGCTTCCTCATCCTGTGAATCACAAACCTCAGCAGCTCGTGCCAGTGTTCTGTACTAGCGTGCTCCATGAAAACCTTTAACCCTCTAGGATGTGGTTCTCCAAATCAGTTTATCCTTTGTGGAGTCATGTCACAGTTTCCATGGCATTTTCAGAACTGATTAGTGATAGGAGACTAATTTAAGAGAATTTCAAGAGACTTCTGTGTTTGCCAGTTGACATGCTGCTATTGTGACAAAGAGCTGTGGTTCAGTTCCGTAGCAGGAACTGAAAATGGGCAGCTGTCATTGCTTGATATAATTTTAAGTAGCTGTTAAAAAAACAGCCAACCAAAGTTCAAGGTTCTTGCTCTTGTTATTTTAAGTGGGATATTTGCCTGCAACAAAGGCAAACCACAATACAGGGCCAATAATTTACTGGTAAGCTAGTAAATAATGAAAAGGAAGCAATAATAAATCACATCTGGCACGTTTTAACAAGATGCATAGATCCTTCTTGAAGTGTTCTTGCATCTCAATTATGTGATAGTATTACAGTAATTATTATTAAGGTCAATCCTGTTCCTTCCTGGGAGTCTCACAAGAAGATATTTTGTCCCCAGTTCTGACAGGATGTTCCTCCTGATGGTGATGCCATCATCTTCACCTGTAGGTTCTCTGGAGCCACATCTACAATGGGGACTGGCTCACCTCCCTTTAGTCTGAAACTCTCTGCTGTCCCTGAGTTTTACTGGAGGTTGGAGCCAAAGTACTGTCTGGGATAGTTCCTGCTCTCCAACCTTTGGTTAAACTGTTGATGGCATGATTTGTGTAGGCAAATGTTCACCATGTCCATAATCTTATTTACTCACACCATCCTCATAGATGCAGACTCAAATATACCCTGACATCTAAGCCAAGACATTTGAAATGGATTATTGTCCTGAGGTTCTGACCAAACCTTGTCTGAGTGAAGGGGCCCACAAGTAATTAGGTCCAGAGCTATACAGTGACATTGTTGTTTTTTTTACTGTAACCTTTCCTTGAGGCAGGACTTTATCAAATCTGCCTCATTGCAGACATTTAATTGATACTGATAACATGTTTTGAGTTCTTTAGGTGAAGTAATAAAATGGGTTAATAACATTTCTGTGGAATGAATTTATCTTCTTTGCATTGTCCTTAACATTAGAAGGAAGAAAATGTATACAGTTTCATTTGTATTTATACATCTGAGCTGGTGATATTTCATTTGAAAACATTTCACATCAAACAGAAAAAGACCTATTTGCAGCTGCTTTAGAACTCATTCCATAGCTGGACTGAATTCTTTTGCAAAATTTAATTATGTGCTTTCTGAAATGGCAGTAAGTGGCAATTTTCTTAATGTAGTTAGCACCATATTTAATATTATAATAATACTGATTTATACTCTTCTCATGTCTCTCTTGAACTATTGTTTAACACTGAGAAATATCTTCCAATATTTGTTGAAATTGAAAAAGGATGAATATAAATACAAATATGCATATAGGTGTTAGAAGGTGCCGTTCCTGAATCTAGTTATTTTGATCTATAATTCCTTGCCAAGAATATTTCAGTGGTTGTTAAATGGAGAATGAAATTCAACTCCATCTACATATCATTACAAGGTAAGGGTAAGTTTATAAGGCATTGAGTGAAATGCTAATCAGCCCTTCTAAAATTAAAGAGGAATTAAATGATTGAAATCCAATGGGAGGTATTTCAGCTCTAATCAGGTTGTTTAATAGAGTTGTGCACATTGTGCCAAATACATCCTATTTTGCATCTGACTTGATTCTGACCAGCAATTAATTAAAGAATAATGAGTTATTATGAAGACCTGCTCAATTCTTGGGCTGATAAGTTGGTACCTTCTGTGAAGTGTGGTGAGGCTCTGTGAGGTGCTGGGCCCTGCATTGCTCACACAAATCTAACTTCAAAGGCCAGAATGTTTCCTTGGTGATTGCTGTTCTACTGTGGACTATGGAAGAATGCCATAGAGGCACTACATTGAATTAAGCCAGCAACAGGGAAAATATTGTATTAAGTTATCATATTGAGAGTGTGTGTTGGCATCAATACATCAAATTAATTGTTAGGTTGAATTATACTTAAAATACCAGCAAAACCCTACAGCTTCTCAGAAACCATTTTGAGCCCTATCAGGTAAGGTTCTGCTGATCTTAATACCAAATGATGCATAAAGATTTGACTAGACTGGGAGAAGGCTTTTAGTAAAACCTGATACTGGAAAATCAGAAATTCTATACCAGTGCTAATTGGAATAATAAATAAGTGGAATAATCTGTAAACAGAATAATTTATTGCCAACAAATCCTGTCCCTGGGCTGGTTTTCTCTCCACCTCTACCCTTGGAATGACTCCACATCTTCCTAAAGCAGAGTTTGATAACCGAGACCAGGAGCAGCTCCTGTCCATCGCCAGGGACTTGGCCAAGCCTGTGCCTGTGGCAGGAGGAATTCTCCATCACACACAGCTCCCTGCAGGAGGAGCTTTTATGGGGCAACTTTATTGTACCTGAACAAAGTCATCTGCACCTGCAGGGGTGGCAGCAAAAAGGTGCAGAGAGGAACCTCACCTCCCTTTGGGGCAGCGCTGCGGGTTTTGTGAGTGACCGTGGCTCCTTTTGGATTTATCTGAAGGGAGTGAGTGCTACAGGAGAGCAGATTTGTGAAATCCACAACTTGCCTATAGTGTAAAATTGGAGATCTGCCTTTGAAAAAGGTACAATTGTAACAGCATGCAAACCCAGCACTTCTATAAATAGAAATCATAAAATTTAAGGCTTAAAATAACAGTAGATAGGACTCAACACAACATCACCTGTCTTAAGCTCTTAAGTCCTGGGTAACAGCCTGTTTAATATTGTATACCAGGAGCTAATTCCAATTTTCAATTACAAAATAAGTTATTTCAAGCAGATTTGGCCTAAATTCTGAACGATTTTCCTCTGTCAAACAGTACTGTATTCCTTTCTGCTGGAAACTGTCAAGTGGAATTTTCTTTTGAGGTTAGAATTGAATTTAATGGGATATTAACTGAGGCTATAACATTGGATTGTATTGGAGAATACAGAAAGTGAACAATCTATAAAATGAAATTTGTTAGTTATTGTTTAAAATTACTAATAAAGATTGTAAAATTCTAGGATAAATATTTTCATTGGGAACATTTCAAGATCAGGTCACTGTATGAAAAATCTATTTGCAGCTATGTTAAAGAGTTCTTGTGATTTTTTTAAAATTTTTTTTTAGTGTGTCATTTACTACCTTCCAGTTTCCTGTCAATTTTCCAGATATAAGGTTTATAATTCTGAAAGCTTTTAATTTGACAGTGAAATAAATTAGGCATTAGATACAAATTGAATTTGTCATGCCATCTTTCTTTGAGTAGAAAATGAGATTAAATTTACTTTGAACTGTATAGCCATTTTAATTATTTTCTTTGTTTCACTTTTTAATTACTTTAGATACCTTTCTCACTGGTATCTGAATCCTTTATTTGTATCAATAAGCCAACTTTTTTGGTTATATTAATAAATATCTGTTATCTTAAGAATCATCAAAACCTAACTCTTCTCCCTTCTTGTAAAGCTTTGATAAAGTGCATTCCTAGGCAAGTAGTCTCATATCAATTTAAATTATTTTAATGATGCCCTCTTAGTATCATGAAAAATATCTTGGTAATAATATAACCTCTGAAATCAGTGGGAATTTTGATTTTAGAACATCATAGATTTCATCCTTGTATCTAATACGTTAATAATCTGTTCTTGCATGCAGACACACTCGTGCATTTTAGTACAACCTTGTGATTCTCAGCTTGGGAAAACATGATGAAACAGGACTTTAAACTCTTTTGCACACAACTTTTATTTGATGTTTATTTTATTTTCTAGCAACATCCACATCCAAGTGCTGTGAGCAGCCTGTAATCACAGTGATGTGTAAAACACAGGTTTGTTGTGTGTCAATGCACTGAAGAGGAGTGGAACAGTCACTGATGACTGTGGGATTGCCATGGTTCGAAAAGCCCCTTGCATTTGTACAGTACCTGGTAGTAAAACACTGTTTAAAGTCAGAGTTCTGTTCTGTACAGTGGAAAGGTTCACACCCACATGGAAATTCTGAAATGCTGCTGCCCTGGCTGCAGCTCTCCAGCACATGTGAGATTATGGGATGGGGAAATGGACCTGGCAGTGCAAATATTCATGCAAACAGAGCACTGAGGAACAGCCACGATAAACTCAGGGAGAACAGGATATGGAGGAGCTGACAGCTCAGATTAATTACAGCTCTGCTGTCCAAATGTGGACAAAACCAAATACTGTAGAAACCAAAGGACCAGAAATGCTATGTTCAAAACATATCAGAAAGAAGGTACTTCAAACACAATGGGAAATAACTCTGTTGCCTTGCTGACAAAAAGTAAAAAATGATACTGTTTTATTTTGCCCATAGAATAATTATGGTAATAATGTTTCTGAAGTTTCAGCCTACAAATTCAACAATATAGAATATATTCAAGAAATCAGAGCAGCATGCATTTTTCATCTATTTGATTTCATAAAATCACTTCAAAATTTAAATGATAATTTATTAATTTCAAGCTTGTGAAAAAATTTATTTTGAGGAGGCCTATAATTGTGAGGTGGGAAAATCAGAGTAAATTATTACTACAAAATTGTTTCTGTGTGTGAAACAAGCAAAGATATGTCTCCTGTGTATATAATAGTAGTTTATTCCCAAGAAAAAAGCCTTCAGTGGATTTCTTTTCAGAGTTCTTATGCAAATAAGAAATACTTGCCCACTGAAGTACCCTGAAGTGTTTTATAATACAGAATGAGTAAAAAGGTCTTAAACATGGTTGTGTTTGTTGTTTTTTCTTCTCCCAACTTCTTTATCAATTTCCTAGTTTAAAGGGTACAAAGAATATAGAAACAGAGGTTACATTAGATATTCCACAGATTCATACCACTGTGTCACCTCATGACCTAAAAAACCAGAAGTCCTAGAAAAATGGAATCTTTTAATTTGAAAAAGATCATCAAGTTCATTAAATCCTATTTCTTTGTGTCTTCAACTGCCCAGTTTTGTCTGTATGTACAGGTGGCACAGGATTGCACTTCACTGTTGTAATTTTTGGTATAATGCAAATGTTATGGAGAAAGTTTTAAAAGTGACTCAGCTGCAATAAATTCTTCAATAAATGCTTTCAAGTTTGATTTTTAAAAAAATATAAATTACTGTAGGAAATTTGTAGGTTGTTTTGAGAATTACCCTAAATATGCAGTTCCTCTTCTTTGTCACCATTACCAGTCTAATCCATTACTTTTTGGTGGGACACATGAATTTTTGTTGGATTTCTGCAGTTTTGCTGTGCTACTTTATAGATCTTTCTCTGCTGCACTTGTGCCTGAGATCAGTGGTCTAAAGGAATAGACTAATTAATCCATTTAAATTATATTTTCAAAGACAATTCTTCTCTTTTTTCCTTTTTTTTTTTTCTTTTTTTTTTTCTTGCCTTCTATTATAGTTTAAGTGACTTGGAGGGAAAAGGTTAATATAAAGCTTGTTGTACATTGGTTGGTTGTCTTTATCAAGGCACTTTATCTGGAAAATCCCTTTCTTTGTGTCACACAGTATGAAGACTTAAGCTTAATGAAAATGGAAAGTCTCTGTCAAGGAATGTTGTCATTTAGCCAGGAAGATCTTTTTCTTCTTGACCAAGCTGGCACCTCCTCATTAGGCTAGTAGAGATATCAATGTCCAGATTGAACACATTTCAAGATGGGTCAATTCTGAACAGAAAGGTTGAGTAGTTGTCACTTTTTTCTGTTAAGGATTAAGTATAAACCCCAACCTGGTTTATAATTAAGAATAAAAACCTATGTATGCAAAGCATCCTGAAAAACGTTTTCTAGAAATCTGCTTGTTACTTCAGAACTGTTTTCCTTTGTCACTACAAAACTCTGGACATTTATCCAGCAAAATTTGCCTCTTGTGAGAATGTTTATCTTCTTAACCCTGGTTCAGAATCTCTCTGCATCAGTGGGCATGGAGCAGGATGCTGGAGAGCAGGACAGAGCCCAGAGTTCTTCCAGGAGAAGCATCAGGAATTATTTGGATCATTAGGGAAGGACACTGTCTCCTGCTGTGGTGTGGGAACATGGGCAACATCTCCAAATCTTACCCTCTGAAGTAGACTTGAGCAACTAAAACCAGGTCAGAAAAGGATTTGGCACATCTTAGGCAGCTTAGAGGGAATTTCACCTTCTTCCCTCAAGCTGAGGTGAGGTGGGAAATTTCTACAGTCAATCAGGTGAGGAAGTGGGACTGAAAGTTATCCTACCCATGTTATGGTGCTGGTAATGTTTGTGTTCATTACCTCATTCTCACCTGGCCTTTTTAAAGATGTTTACTGATCTCCTGCAGCAGGACACTGGGTTTTAAAAACATAGAACAGTTATCTCAACTGCCATTATTACCTAGTACTCTGAAAATTACTGCTGTTGGTAAAATCTGTGTGACACTGTAAATAAATCTTTGGTATCTGTTTAATAGGACAGCACAACATAGTAAAGAAAAATGTTTGAATGACTTCTTGTTCAAACATTTCTTTACTACTTATAGCTGTCTTAAATATTTTAAATTCTTTCTTAGTCTTGAAATGAGCTGATATTTGTTCACCTGTTTTGAAAACAGATAATTAGAGCTTTTGCTATAGTAAAATACTGCTAGGTCCAGCTTCAGGGAGGTGGGGAAAAGGGACTTTTGTAGGCCTGGAGTTAAACCCACATCAGGTATTTGTTAGCCCTCAAACCTTTGAACTGGCAGTGTTTGAAAGGGAAGGCATAATTTTGTCTGAACTCTATGGTTTTAAAAATAATCAGGAATTTTATAGCATGGCACCATCTACAACAAAACTGTTCTGTACTTTTAATCTTTCCAATTGTGGCCTGTAATTCTGCTTCTGTTCAGGCAGTACAAGTTGTCACCTGAAGTCCTTTAGGGGCAACAAAATGTTTTACTTTATATATTTAACTAGGAATGATGAGTGTTTCTTAGTGGTTGAGAAAACCCTGTAACTTTAATTCTGATCCACCCTCTCACCCTGCCCCTCGTTTTTGTCTCTTCTGGGTGTAAAAACCATCTCCAGCAGGGGCTGCCTTTCTATGGGGTGCATGGATAAGTCATTGTTTTTCTGGATGTTGTTCAGGCCTCTTCCTTTCATTGTCTGCACTCTGCAGCGCCTCAGGAGAGTCACTAGGATCGCCTTCATCATTACCATGGCAATGAACTTCCCCACACAGCTCCGGGGCCCGAATCCAAAGGGTTGGAAATAGCGCGAGGGGACCTGCAGAGAGAAACAACGAGGAGGGAACTCAGAGTTTTCTCCGTAAAAGTAGGGAAAATAATGATGGAAATTGGTGGTAGATATATTCAGAACAACTTGTGGAAATAATCTTTTAGGAGCAATTACTCATTTCACACTGGAAGTCCCACCCAGGTCAGGCCCAGCTACAGACAGTGACAGAAGTATGGACCAGCCCTTGGAAATTCTGAGGGAGCAGGAATTGTACAGTAAAACAATTGAATTCTGCTCATGTATTTGTCTGTTTGTCCTGGGAACTACAGGGATTTCACCACAAGCTGTGAAATGGAGTGAAGCTTCTGCTCTTCAAATGCATTAAAGTTCATTAAAAAGTTCTTCAGAAAATGTTCATTATAAAGCTCATAAATATCTGAAATACAGGCAGATGCCTTGTCTAAAGATAATCACTAAGCCAGACACCTACTACATTTGTAATGATAAAACTAATGTTTCTGAGAACTAATTTGTCATAACATTAAATGTTAAAATTTTTGGTATCTAATAGAGAGATAACACTTACAAAATTATTGTCTTCTGTCCTGTCAGCTGAAATACAAAATGCAGGATTCCCAGGACTACTGAAGAATGAACAGCCAATTTCTGCTATTTTTATTGCCATTAATTAGATCAGTTAAAAAGAAAGTCTGGTTATAAATAAAGTATTTTTCTTCATCTGTGCAACTCCTATTTTATTTTTAAAAAGTCAGATATTACCCATGTTCTGATTTCCTATTTAACAAGAATAGTGGAAAATGTTGATTTACACCAAATCATCTGGAAAAAAAGTGCACTGTCTTTTCTTATTTTCAGATTGACACAAGTGTTTTATTTAATTATTTTTTTAAATAAACTGAACTGTGCTTTTGGAAAATTATATATAAATGCAAGTGTTTATAACACAGAGCGAGTACAGCAGCTGGGAGTACAGCACAATAGGAAATGCACAGCCTGGGAAAATGGAAAAATGTTTAGATTCTAACAATGGCATCTTATCATAAATAATGCTGTGGATTGCTATTCACTTAGAGAACTGGAGGGAAATTGTGCCTGCCAGAATAATTATGTGGCAAACAGAATGCATCAAGTCAGATAGAAAATGTGTGGTTAAATATTTGGTCAAGGGGAAATATTTTTAGTAGCAAAATGTTCTTGCAAATCAAGCTAGATATCCATTTTTGATAGAAATACTTGGGATGTAAATAATGGGTGGCAAAATGGAATCTATTCACAGTGAATTGTAATTTTGATAAACTTCATCACTTACTTTCTTCTTAAATTTTCTACAAAGACTTTTTTTGGGCTATTGTTTTTAATGCTATGTGCAGAGTTTGCTCTGGGTTACCCAACAGCAGTTGAGAAATATTAACCAGGTGGATTAATGCTCATTTTTGCATGTGGCATATATGATGCTCGTAGCTTTTTTTGATAAGAAATAAGTAAATCTTAAAGTTTATTTCAGACTTGAACACTCATATCTCTTTTTTCTTTTTTTTCCCTTAGCTCTTTCTTCAGGTGTTTTTACTGGTGAGTCCATTTTTGGTGTATTAAAGTAGGCTGTTTCTTTCTTTAAAGCTGAAGTTGCTGCTGTCAATGTTCATGTGTGCAGCTGCTAGCATGTCAGTGCAGTTTTAATCTCTCCAGGGTATTATTGCTGAACAAATACAGTTTCACAAAACCAAATGTTTCATCAGTAATCAGGAGAGCAGAGGTCTGAGTAAATAATCTGAAGGATGATTTGAATAGTAGGGGATTACAAGAAGAAAAATATTCACATATTGCCTTTGATTATAGTTCTTCTGGTAGTTAGAATGTAACTTCATTTGAAATTCAGTGCTAAATGGGAACTTAACTTCTCAACATCTGCAGTGTTAAGTTTGTTAAAACTTAAAATTTTCACCATGGTCTATAAAATATTGTTAGTTTAAAAAGAAAAAAAAAATAATAACATGGGCACTAGATCCTCAGTCTCCCAGAAGTTACTGCACTGCTTCACCTCTCCAGAGAATCTTCAGGCAGCCTCAGCTCTGTGTGGGCTGCTGGCATGGCTCTAGCCCTCTAAAACCTCTTTATTTTGTCCAGTGTCAGGGTAAATGACAACCATGTGTATCTGACAAATTTAATCAGATTTTCAGTCAAAATTATTATGTCTGGAAAAACTGTTTGCTATATTATAATTATTTTTGTTTAAAAGTCAGCTTGACAGGAAAATATCTGCCCAGCTCTAATAATAATAACATTAATCAGCAGGTTATATATAGCTGAGTAGGCACTCAGACAAAGGGAAAACTGTCTTATGGCCACAAAGTTCTGGAGCAAAGTAAGAGAAAGAGACATTAACAGTAAGTAATACCCAAATTTCTGCAAGAAGTAAGATGGAAAACTTACATTTTTCTCAAAATTTTCAAGAGAAAACTCGTTTGGCTTTGGGAAGAATTCGAGTTTATGCATACGTCCGATGTTGAGGATAATATTTGTGCCCTTTTTCACAGGGTAGCCGTCAATGACATCGTCCTGTAACGCTTTCCTCATGATCAAGTCCACAACTGGCTGGTATCTCATGCTCTCATAAATGAAATTCTCCACAGTTTTTAAGTTTGGCATGTCATCACTTTGTATGTCTCTGTCGCCTTGTGGAATAAAGCAGATGGTGATTAGTTGGTTAGGAATTTAATAGCTTCAAAGATCAGAACATTTTGGGAAGATTCTCGGGTTCTGAATTTGTAGGAAGGATCCAACATCTTTTAAGGAGTTTTGTGTAGCCTTACTTATTGAGGAAATCTGGTATATTGTTGATTAGCATAAACCCTGATTTATTAATTAACGATCTTCTCACCTTCTCCTTAACACTCTGAGTCTTTGCTCGTCAGCAACAAAACTCTGGGAGTCCTTCCCTGGCTTTTGCACGAGAGAGCAAGGCACAACAAATACATCTTCCAAGAGCCAACAGCAAACAGAACCTGGGGATGGTCAGGAGCTAATTCTGCAGGGAGCTTACACTTTCACCATGTGGTTGGGTTTGTCTGGGTGTCCCCCCAGGCCCTGCTGGGCTGACAATCCCAGTTATGGTGAGGAAGTTCCAGCAGCAGGGTCAGTGCTGGCTGTGCTGCCTGTGCAGCTTCACTGCTGCCTCTGAGCCCCCAGGAGCTCAGGGCTGTGCCTCACTGCTTCTCACTGCTGCTGGGGCTGTCTGCCAGACAAAGGCACTTTGCCACCCTGGATGGGCACTTCCTGACAGAAAACACAACATTCTCACTGTAGGGGGTAAGGTTTCGCAAAGAAGTAGGGAAAATGAGTAAGTGAGTACTCTCATGAGGACAGTAAAATAAGGATTATTAAAAGTACCTTAGAAAAAGAGTAGACTTGTGAGACATTTTCCAGTGTTTAACAGACCAGAAGTAAATTTTAAATAAGAGTGGATGAAATTAGTTTCTATATTGGTTCAGTGTCAGGCTTTGAATGGAGACTAGAGAAGGGGAAGAATACAAATTTGGAATATCTTGATTGTGTTTTGAATAGTTAGTAATTAGTACTTAGAGGAGGCCAATTTGAGATCAAAATGGATGACAGCAGAATATAATTTTAATTTTGTCTAGTCTTTCCCTTCTAGAGTCATAATAAAATTTAGAGAAGTTCTGTATTTTATCACAGAGAAATACTGATGATCAGAAGTATTTGAAACAAGTGCCCCCTTTTGCTGTTTCAGGGTAACTGAAAAATAATTTCAATGAAACTTGAGGTGAATGCTGATTTTACACTGTGATGGCTGAGGAGAGAATATACCACATTAATTCTAATAGATTATCAATCCTGATGATTCCTATTTTATTTTACACGTTTTTTCATTTTCTCTAATATAGTCTTTTACATACAATAGTGGTTCATATGTTTTACAGCAAACACTTCTGTTAGGAGAAAATGCTTAAATTTTTCAGGTTTAGATAAATGAAATTAGATCACTGCTGAAGCAAAATTATATTCCCCATGACTGACTTTGCAGCTCCTGCTTACCCACAACAGTTTCAATTTCTCTCATCATCTCCTCTTCCACTGCGGGGTGCTCTGCAATCAGGATTAGCATAAAGAAGAGAGTCACAGACAGAGTGTCAGGAGCAGCAATCATCATCTCCAGCACACACTGGTTCACATTCTCAGCAGTCAGATCCCCTCTGTTCTGAAAACAAAAATAGGAAATTTTGGAGAAAATATTGTTTGCTGACCTCTGATGTAGACTGCACAATTTCTTAACAGTCTATCTAATGCTAAATAACATTTCTTTTTTATATTTTTTTCTTTTTATCTTTTTTTATCTTTTATCTTTCAGAGAAAGGCAGAAAGCTCATGTTCTGATGGCTGTGTATTGCCTTACAGAAAAGCAGAAATGTGTGTTCTTAGCTCAGGTTCTCCTTAGCTTATTGCATCTCCTCACAGAGTTTGTGAGTCAGAGATTATACAAGATAGGAGTTATATAGCATTTGCAAACAAGAGGCAATACATTACATAATACACAGGGGCTAGGGAAAGACTGGAGGACCCTCAAGGAGAGATGCAAGAGTTTTAGGGATGTTGTTTAAGCCATGAAATAAATATGACAAGTACCTGATCCTGAAATATAAGTATTCCTGTTTGAGTCACCATCTCCACAGCACCAACTACTCAGCATCCCTTTATGATGATTTGACTTTTAGAGAGGCACATGAGGTTTAAATTGCAAAGCCTGTGCCCAGGAGAATGGCAGAAAAACCTAGATTAGCCATATTTTGAGCAAATTCCCAATACCTGTGCAAAAATCAACTGGGATGCAAAATCCATGTGTTCATCCAGCTTTTCGACAGTGGAAAGCTTTTGTCGTTTCTGTTCTATTAAGATTTCCATTGCTCCTTTGAGATCCTTGCTGAAAATAGATGAAATCCAACATATTGATAAATATCTGCACCAGGGTATGACAAGAAATATACCAGGAAAAGCATCTAAGGATGGCAGGAATTAAGTATTCCTAAGAATGGTTATATGGTTCTCTGCATAAGTAGTAATAGTTAGACAAGGTGTATTTTCTTATTATTCTTAAATAATTGCTTGTCAGCCTGGAATGAAATCTTAGTCTCTTTTTGAAGAATAGACTGAAAAGAGAAAAAGGTGTCCATATACCCTATTAAAGAATAAACTGTTAAAAGATTTATTAACATTAACATTTCCAAATAATTTGTTTAATTCCTTGTATTTTATACTGTATTTTATCAGTAAGTAAAATGAATTTAGAGAACACAAGGGATGATTTTTAGAAAGATGTAGACAATTGTTAGAAAATTTGTGTCTTTCTTGGACATAGTGTTAATTTAAACTTTTCATGCTTAAATAGCAATATTGTGTCAACAGTTTGTATTTCAATGGTGGAAAAAGCAACGCTCAAAATTTGTTATAAATTTTGGGGGAATTAAATTAATTATAGATTTGAAGGCAATTCTTTACAAAAGTATTTTAAGAAGCTTTTGAATGAAATCTTCAGGCTTTTCAAATGTGGGTTTGTTACTGTTGAGATAGGTAATTTGTGTTTGTTGGGTAAATGTATTTAGAACTTCAATCCACATAAAGATCTCAGTATTTATAAGTATTTTATGTATTAGAAATAGTAAGTGGTCATTTTTGCAAAGTTTATTGGAAGAATATTAGAAGACTTCAAATCCTGTGGTGGTTCTTTGCATTGCTTTAAATCCAGAAATCTTTATAATTTTTCTTTGCAATAAAAATTTATTAATAAGTTCTTTTCTATGGGACTGCTTTTGAAATATCAATATTTGCTTGCAGGGGCTTTCTGGCAATAACTGGGCCATAATAGTTTATCATCAGCATCACAGGATAAAGCAGTAATCAGTGCCATAATAAAGCAAATATTAAAGAAGGTGAATCTTGTGTCTAGCCTTCAAGAGCTCTCAATTAGTTTGGGTGAACCTGATATTCTCTGTAAAGCCTTTATGTTATGTAGCACTATCAAAGCAATTTATTACATATCCTTCCTAGGGAGAAATTTCTCTCACTAGATGGAAAACAAATCCAAAATGAAAAAAAGTGAGTGCCAGTTCTTTTTACAGCCAACTTTCTTTTGGCAGAAGAGAGAAAACAGGATCACAAAACTAGAAGAGGCATTTTGTGTTTTTGCAAAGAGGAAAATGGCAAAATGTGTTTGTTACTTATTTAGGAAAAAAGCCCCAACTTTGAAATATCACACTGAGCACCAAATTTTAACTCACAAATGAGTGGTTGACTCAGAAATGCATGTTGAGAGAATAATAAATAATAACAGGTACCTGCTCAAGGGTTAACCCTTCGGGGACTGTGCTCTGAATACTGATGGTTTCCTTGTTTGGATGGGCTGTAACCTACTCTGATAGTCCTCAACTGGACAGCAAATATAACTTCATCCATAGGATGGCTTTTCCTTGTCTGAACCAAACTAGGATCTCAGTTGAGTTTCACATTTGGGTGTGCATGAACCTATATTTTGGTGAATAAATTGGGACTGGATAGACAAAGCTTTAAACTGATCCAGGAGCTCAGCTACTTGTACCACCAGTGACAAATCTGATTCTGTCTTGGCTCTGCAGACAGGGGACCTCAGCAGCCACCTTTGCAAGAGTTAAATTTCTAA
This sequence comes from Aegithalos caudatus, assembly GCA_013389925.1. Classification (NCBI taxonomy): domain Eukaryota; kingdom Metazoa; phylum Chordata; class Aves; order Passeriformes; family Aegithalidae; genus Aegithalos; species Aegithalos caudatus. The sequence goes on along the minus strand of WEIU01005253.1, from coordinate 401,213 downwards.
AAGGCAGAGCAAAGCATCAAGAGAAATGCTCCTTCATGAAAAGGAAGAAAGGATCTTATGCAAATACTTTGTGGAAAGGTTGATACTCACACGGCGTCTTCATATTTCTTGCACAGCCAGGAAATCTTAAAGAATATGTCAGGCTTTAATAAAAGTGCTTGCCAGGCATCAAAGTAGTTTTGAATCTTAAGTACAATGGCATTTTCTGAAACGAAATGTTAAAAAAAGTCAGTAGTCAAGTAAGATAAAACTTCAGAAAAATTAATAATAAGGTTGTGTTCCCTACTCCACGAATATCATGGGAATTTGACAAGCAACTGGTAGGTAACATTTGCAGCACACTGTAAAAAAGGTTTCTTAAACCTTTTTAGAAACTCTTGGTAACTTGCTACAAGGACACAGAGGTGTCAGCCAAACCAAAGGGTCTCCCACAGGAGAGCAGAAGTAGAACTATTGCAGAACACTGAAACTGGCAATTTAGACATCCTGATAATATTTTTCCTGTCATAGGCTGAAGAAATCATAGAAAACATGTTTTTAGATGAACTTTTCAGAGCAATCATTTAGCTTGGTGGAAAGAATTCAGATTCTTGCATGAATATAATATAATTGTTTTAAATCTTAATATTTTTAAATCTTATTAATAATTTTTTATTGAAAAGAAAAAAAATAAGTTCCAATAACATAGTATTGGAATTGTACCAAATTGGTGCATAAAAATCTCTTTATATGGTACAATTCATTAAGGTGGATGACAAGCTAATGTAAGCTGTTGGTCATATAAAATGCTATTTTATAACTAACATGATAATAAATCAATTTCGATTAATTATGTGGTGATACAAGAGTTCTCGCTCTATGGTTTTTTGAGACAAAACTGCTTAGTGATATCAATGGTTTTTCCTTGGCTATGCCTTTCAGACCCATCTTAAGGCCCAAAACTGGAAGTGCCAGTACCATCCAGAGGGACTCCAAGGAACAGCTTGTTGGACGTGTCGAGCATGATCCTCCTCATGAGGTTCAGCACGTTGATGTTCCCGAATTCCGTCGTGACTTCCTGGAGCTTGTCCAGGTGCTCGATGGTTGACTCCACACAAATGGCAATCATCCTCACCAGCCCGGGGCCAGACAGAGCTGAAACATTGGTGCAAAACGAGCACAAGGTTTGTTAATTTTTGTACTTCTTTAGAATGTCTCCATTGGTGATAATAGTGTCGATAAAACAGCAAATATTATTGTGTCAGCAGCTGGCGTAAAACCGTTCTGGAGCTTAACAGGTTTGTCATCCTTGGAAAGGAAAATGTGGGGATTTCAGGCAAACACACCAGGGTTTCAGGAAAGACTGGCTGTGTGTGTCACAGTGGTGCAGGGTGTCAGTGCACACTGAGTTACCTTTGGTGAAAAAGGGTCGAATTTCTTTCCAGTGTGCTGGGTTGTTGTTAAATATGATCCCATTCTCGTACATGCCAATGCACTGTAATCCAAGCTTACTCCCAAATCGAGACACGTAATGCCAGTGCTTCATTACATGGAACACACTTGAGGATCTGGGGAAGGAAGGAGGAAAAAGCCCCAAATAAAAAACTGTTTCATAGACTGAATACAGCATTTGTATTCTGACATTTTACAGTTGCTCCCAAGTGCTGACTTGCATTCTTAATTTAGCAGGAAGTACAATTCTTAGCACGAAATGTTGTTCCTTTTACATAATTAAAAGTCTTGATGATAAATGCCTTCAGAATTTATATTAAAGCAATAATTTCTTCTGTTCAGATTTAAACTCTTTTTAATTAAAATGCAAATGGTTAATGAAGGATTTTAAACTGAATAGTGTGCATACATAGAAATATGTTAGATATATGTGAAACACTTAGGCAGTGCCTAATGTCAGACATTTCAGAGGATAAGGTAAAATATTTGATGTGTACTAAATTACAGCTTTACTTTTGTATAGTCAATGCTATGTATTCTTTTGTAGCGCTTTGGTCATTCCCAGACACAGCCTGAAAGCATAAAAATGCATGCATCACTTAAATATGCATCATCATAATATGATGGTGTGTGTGGGATAAATAATAAATATTCTTAAAGAGACACATAAGGGAAGAGAGTCCATGATATGCATAATTATATTTACAGTCAGCAAGATTAATTTGCTGGTGCTGGCAGACAGCATTCTTGCTTTGAGATATAATTTCCTTTAGAGGGAGCCAGCATTTCAGAAATGTGGATGTGATGAAACACTGATCAAAGAGAATCCAACCAAAAGAAAGAAAATCAGAACAAAGATTTGAAATGGAACAATATGCTTCTTTCTTTACTGTGTAGTATAGTCTATGGGCCAAATCCCATAGTTTATTTTTTCAGTCAGGTAATGTAAATGTGACTTATGCTATTGACTGCAAATATTCTTGGTTTCATAGTTTTTGTGGTTAAGTTAACATTAAAGCTTTTTCCCCTGTCAGGACACACCATCAGTATTTCCCTGAACATGGAAATATGATGTTGAATTCTGACAGCTGCCCCCAGAAAGGAGAAGGTGCAGCAGACTCATTTTTCTTCCTTCCATCCCACATGTCTCTATGCAGGAGACCCACCATAATGTTTCAAGGAAGGGTTTTGTCAAGTCACCTTGCATAAACAGGTTTTTTTGATGAAACAATTTAATGAAGTCCTCCAAAAGACATCACTTGTTGTAATTAAGATTGCAAGTCCTTCTCCCTGTGCCTTATCACATCAGTATTAGATTTGATGCTTAAAGTTCAGAAGACATTGGTGAAAAAAGATGATATTGATTTTCTTTTATAGAAGCCAGATTATGTTTAGTTTTGCATTGAATTTAGGATCCACTGAAAACTTCATTCTATGTTCTTCTTTAAAAAAGCCTTAAATACTTTTTTTCTATGTCCAGTCAATGATTTAAAGCAAAAAATATGGGAAGAAAAACAATGCAATGATTGTAAATCTGGCATTGTTTAGCAGCACTCCTGGTTTGTTTCTGATTAATTGGTAGCACAGAGAGGGAAAGACAGCAATAAGAGTTCATAGTATTTTCAAAGCATTCAGAGCATTGTCAGAACGTTTTACTGCTTTAATTGATATTTGCAACACCTTTGTTACAAAGATTCCTTGTCATGATTACCTCTTTCTACAGAGGTTAAAATACAGATGAAGCTGACGTGCACCATGTGGCAAATTCTGTGATTATTCTCTATGCTGCAGTCTTTCAAAAGCTTTTAATTAATGAAAGTATGAATTGATTGACATTGTTACTAAAAAGGTTCTTATTCTTTATCAATTGCATGTGGTAAACATTTTTCTACTCCTTTTTTTCTTTTCTTTTTCATGGCATGACTTATAATAATCCAATGTAAGAAGAAAGCAATCATCTACTGGAGCTAATAAAATGATAGACTGAAGTTTAGCATTATGTTTAATACCGTGCACAATTGAAGCCTATGAATAATCCCATTAATTGGAGTGGAATTACTCCTAATACTATAATGCTGTATTTACTTAGTTAAATCGCTGATTTGGAGCCATAAACTGTCAAGCATTTATTTCCACTTTAAGGAAAACCTTAAAAACACTGAAAACAAAAATTTGACTTAATCCCACATTGCAGTCAGCCTAAATCCCTAAACTGAATGTTATCTTAATAACAAATGGAGTAATGAAATAGATGGTAAATTATTTTTATGATTGAGCCACAGTACCTTCCTTTCCACAAAAAAGTATTAGGAGAATTCACCAAAATGTCAATTGCAGAGTCTTTAAACAAACACAAGATTAGAAAAAGGTCTGTGAATAGCAGAAAGTAAAAGGTTTTTGCTAGGACAATTTTTGAAAACAATAACTTCAATTCTACTTTAGAATAAAGAAGTAAAGAGGTTGTAAAGATATAAAGCTTTTCAAGTGAATAAATATAGAAAATAAGGATTTACTTGCTAATTATAAATGTTTCTTCCCCGCTGATCCAGACTCTCACAAATTCTCCATAGGTCTTATTGTAGTAGTTGCAGGCATTCCCCACTCCCATCCAGAGAAACCTCCCGTGTGAAATGAGGGGACCGATGCCCATACAGTATCCTGGCCCTAGGAAACAGGGAACAGAGCTCACAAGAAAACACCTCTGAGCATCTCCCTTTTGGAAGGAAGGCTTTAACACGACAGTCACTGTGCTGGACAGGTCACACAAACAAACAGTCCTGCTCTGAGACTGCCTCAGAAACTGCAGCTGTGCTGGTGAAATCTCCATTTCTGAGGAAGCCCAGGGCTTTCAGTGGTACCTACAGCAAACCACATTCCTTGCTGCTTTGTGCAACTTCCAGCTGCTGCTGGCTTTTGAAGGGACGATGTCTCATCCTAGAAAGAAGAAATGCTCTTTCGGGCAAGGGTCTTTTCCCAGAATTTCATTCAGGAGTCACCATGCTGGTTTAGGGTTATTGCTGTCCAACACCTGGGAGAGATTGTGCACTGCTCTCCTTCATGCAGCAGGGCATTGCATCTGGTGGAAAATAAGCTGAGACATCAATGTCTAAATAAGCCCCAGAACATTAGAGAAGGGAAAGGGAATTCGATGTTGTTCTGTTCTGGAGGGTTTTCAGTGCTAAAGGTAGAGAAAGATTGATAAGCTACTAAAATCCAAACAGCTTAGATAATTGTTTAGAGTAAAGGCAATGTAGAGAGACTTAAACTTTAAAATATGTAAAAAGCAGTTTATAATGCACATGAAAATGTCATGCCAAGCCATGTGACATTTCATTTTCAGCTTTATTTTGTGTGTGGAAGTTCTGAAGTTAGAATAAGCCTGATTTCCTTTATCAGGAATTTAAAAAAAAAATCTGTATTATTTAAACTGACTCATAATAAATTTGGTTGTCATACCATGATTATTCAGCATTACTTTGTCACTTAAATTTGAGAAACAAACAAAAATAATTACTCTGAAAACTTTTATGTGGCACAATAGGCAAAGTTAATTTACCTGGTATTGATGAAGTCTCTTCATGGTTCCATATTAGAAAGAGAAAGCACATGAGGATGAGTATGGGCACTGTGGCCATGGGCATCGTGTCTGGTACCAGGCTGGTGATGTTGTAGTGCATTGGATTCAAGGTTTCCAGGACCATCTTCTCAAAGAGGTTCTGCTTTGCTTCAGAGAGAGAAGGGGAGAGGGAGGCAGAGGCTGTCAAAGCTCAGATGTGTTCAGCTTTGCTTGGTACCTCTCACCCCTTTGTGCTTCCTACAAATGAGCAGATCAGCTCTGGACGTGGTTTTATAACGAGAGTGACTGCCTGGAGTCCTTGCCAGGACAAGCTTCATCACAAGTCAAAAGAGACATGAAGCAGACACTTTGTTTTGCTTGGGAATAACAAAGGTTTTCTGACCTTGATGTTGAGGCATAGTTTTGGATATTTTGGCTGACAGACCTTTTATTGCTGATATCGACTTGGCTGGCCAACACTGAGGTTTACTCCTTAAGAATCTCTAACCAAAACACAAGAAATTAAACTTTCATCACATTGAGTGGAAGCATTGAATGGGTTCACTTGCCAGCTTTTGTCTTAGTTGTTCCCTTCCTGCATGCCTGTAGTGCCAGAGTTCCTGAATTTCCAGGATAACTGTGGTAGTTTCAATGATACAGATAAAGTACCCCAGCACTACGGTTTTCGTTTGAAACATTTATGATAACTTTTTTTTTTACTGCCAACCTTTGAGTGTAACACTGTAGTATAATATAATGGATTTCTTTATGGTTTTTCTGTTAAATATTTTGAAATATATAATATATGCCATAGCAAACAGGATCATAGATTGTCTGTTGCCATATTTTTATTCAGGCTGTAACCAGTACTCAGCACAGGAAAGAAAACCCTAGGACAGCCAACAGGTCTCTTGTGCATAAAGGGAATAGAAGGATTAATTCAAAGTTTTTTGCATATTTTTGAATTAAGTCATAAAATATAAGGAGTTGTTTTACCTGAGAAAGAATGTGTGAGAAAGAATGTGAGTGAGAACTCATTTAACCATAGAAAGGTACTGTTTGAACCTGCACAATATTTTATTAATAAAACAACTTAATTCTTCTCTGGCAATAACTAAGAAGAGATTTGTTTTGTTTCTTCCTGCAGCAATATTTCAAAGTTTAATGATATATTTACTTAGCAGAAAGCTTTTAGATACACTTTACTTTCAGCAAGTGCTTTCTTGTTTGTCTTGTGCTTTGGTCTCACATTGCAGAAGAAATGAGAACTTGCTTTGTAGTGACCTCAGTGCTGCAATTATGTTCAACTAAGCCAAGAATGGGATAGATACTTTCCAGATAGTGAGAATCCTGGTGTTTATGGTTGAGGGAGGAAATGGATGGAGTGTAGGAAGGGAAAATAGGGAAAGGGAGTAAGCAGTGGTTTGAAGCCTTGCAGGTGCATGCAATGCTCTCTTTTGGATGTTTTGTGTGCCAGGCTTCTGGGGTTTTTGTGATCCAAAATGCCCAATCTGCCTAGTGACCTTTTAGAAACATCCCTGCTATTGCAATAGAGAGCAGCCCACCCCTTCTGAAAGTGTCCAGGGACAAGTCACATCCTGGACACATCCAGCTGTTGTGTTGTATTGTCTTGTGTGCTGTGAAAAGTTTTGTAATCACAAGCATTTTTATCATGTAATGGTATTTATTAGTTTAAATTTCCTTCAGTGCTATTCCTTACCGCAACAAAAACATGTCTGTGTATATGTAAATATTTTGTCAGCTTCTGTCCCTTTCACTGATTCAGGTTTACATCATTATAGAGGGAAATATCCACACTTGGGACATATAGTTCCATTTTTATGTTGCTTTCTCTCTGGATCTGCGTAAACTTCATGTCTGTACTCCATTGCCACAGATAGGGTCTGATGTGCACTGTTTTTTCTGTATCTTTCCAAGACATTCTGGTATGTGTACAGTAGTTTCAGTGCCTCATGTTCCCTGTGAAGACAAGTATGGATCTGGTTATGCATTTGGGTGCTGTGAAATAAACCAAATTCATACCTCCCTAAGTGTATCTACAAATATCTGCAGGGTGAGCCCTGGAAGAGTTGAAGGTCCTGATATGTTTGCACGCTGTACTTTGCAAGTATGAGTACCCCCCTTTTATTTTCTAAAGATCAGCCCTGAGTTTTGATCTTGTTCAGCTCTTAAATACAGCTAAAGCTTATCATTGTTTTGACAGTGGACTGCAGACAGGTTTCTGTTTTTTCAAAATATACAGATAGCAATGGACTGGGTTTTAGATTCTTGATTTCCCCAGCTTCATCATTTCATAGTTCTTAGTAAAAGAAATCTTTTCTTTTTCCAGATCCAACATATCAGTGTGTACCTTGCTGTTACATTTACAGTTTTAATATCCTGGATTGTGCTGTCATGTAGATAAAAGTATTAAAGGCAATGTATTAAGTTTGAATCCTTTTTACAGTCTTTACCTGATTTAAAACAGTCTTTAGTCAAAGTGGCTTCTCAAGACCTTAAACAGTTGACATTTCCTGTATTGAGAAGTTTTTTTGCTTCATTTCAATGAGTAGGACTGAAGCAGATTGTCAGGGCTTATATTTTTAACCTTTTTTTTTTTTTTTTTTTTTTTTTTTTTTTTTTNTTTTTTTTTTTTTTTGTCATTGCAAAAGCCAGCTGGGCCATGAAAAGTATTAAAAATATTTCAACTCCACTGTTTATCTTACTTTTTACCCATTTCATCTTTTAAAAACTGCCCACAAGTTAAGTCGCTCCTCATGAAAACTCAGCCAAATCCATTTGGATAGTAAGTAGTCACTGAGCAGAATGAAAAAGTTAGAAATGGAACTGAGTTGGAGTGCCCACTGTGCATGAAAGAATTGCTCTGCTCATTTTGCCTTGTCTGCTGTATGTAATTTTCTTTCCTTGCTGCTGGTTGAGGTGTCTCAGGTCAGAGGGATTTGTTGGTTCTGATTGTTACTTATGTGGCAGAGGAAGGATGGGGCAAAAAAAAAAAGCTTTTAAAATCTCATTCTCTAGTGAGGGAAAAGAGACTTTATTATAGGAAAGAGCTTTTGTGACAGAATAGATGGATGTGCACGGGCTATCTGGCCTGACAGCAATTTGGGATCCCCACACCTGGGAAAGCAGCTGCCAGCAGAGGGCCCTTTAGATTGCTGATTTTTGAGTCTTGGCTACAAAGCACTGTGAGAATATTCTAGGTTCTGTGAGATAAAGGTGATGTGAGGAACGATGTCAAGGTCCACAGTAAAGAGAAAAGCTCACACATCTAAAGGACAGCTGTATTGACGCCTCTTATTCTGGCTAGAGATTTGTGCTTAATGACTCTGTCAGTAAAAGAGCAAATTCATAAAATCTTATTATAGAGTTGGAGGTGAAAGTCTCTTTTAATTTTGAGGAAGAGTTCATAAAAATGCCTGATAACTCATGAAGAACCATTCTTGTGTCCTACCTGGAGTTGCTTCTTTTGGAGTTGTTCTTCTGTCACGAGAGAAAAAATCTGCTACTTGTTATAAATTCCCAAGTATTAGTAACCCATATTAGCAGCATCTGAAGCACCTTGTCTAGGTTTAAACAGTTTAGAAAAATAAACAGATTTATTTCACACAAAACCTGTTTTGTTTTACAGAACTCCCCCCATTGTACCACAATGTTTGCCAATGTTGATATAGACTGAAGGAACACAGTACCTCTGAAAAAAATAGTAGGTTTTAATTGATTTGAAGTGGTTATTTATCACCAGGTGTACATCCTTGACAGAGGGATTGTAATTTTCCTTGAAAGCTGTGAGGTTTAAAGCAGAGAACACGTCAGGAGACCTTTTGAAACTGGAGAGTGCTTACCATTCCTTGTAAGGTGAAGGTAAATGACTCTGTAAGCATCAGACTGCACATTTATTTAGTGTCAGCCTAGATTCTGTGGTCTCTTCTACTTCTTTAATTCTGTCAGGATGCAATGGGGATGTCACCAAGAGTTTTCCATCACAATTCATTGGTTATCTCATATTGCACTCTTGTGACATTTTTTTGTCTTTGATCCACAGTACTTTTTTCTTAATTATTGTAATTTGTATTATTATTTAATTATTTTTACCACTAAGTAATTTTTCACTGTGTTTTAGTCACCTGGTCCTTTGCATCTGTCAGACATCTCTCATTACAGATGGGTTTGCAGTCCCAATGTGCAGAGCAGATATTTTAAATTTAGGTGTTTTCATTACCCTGCTTTGAAGTACTCTGCCTTGTTTAGGATGATTTTCTACTTTTAACTCAATCCTCTGCATCTCAAAAGGAAGATAAATATAGTTAAATGTGAAAATGAGGGAATAAACCCCTTTTCAGTAATTTCTAGTCTGGGTCAGTGGGCTGGAATTTGTGTAGCTGTAGAGGTCTATCACATCTAATTACTATGGAAATGTATTCTAGCAGTGTTGAATGGTTATTACAGCCTTGTAGAATAATCCTGTAGCACTTGATTACTATGAAATCTAATCTAAATAGCACTTACAACTTCATCTGTTGTTTAGGTTAGAGGAGGAGGGGGAAGAGAAAAGGAAGAAATTACAGCTTTCAGCAGAAGCTTGGAAGTGGGAATTTAGTAATAATCATCCTGGCAATCTAAAGGGGCTCTTGACAAGTAAATGAGGAGGTGAGACCCTAACATTGTGTCAGGGGGCAAGGGAAAGAGAAATGCAGAACACAGCACTGATTCTGTGGTGTTGAGAAAAGTCTGTACTGTGAGATAAAAAAAGATTGTTATATTTGATGCCCCTCCTATTATTTGGAATTTTATTTTTTAATTTTGGTGACTGTTCTTATGACAGGGTTACCTTGTTTCACAGCTGAATAGGATCTATCCCTAGAGCCTGCTTCTCTGAGATTTTAAGTTCTGTCAGCAGAGCCTTTGATAGCACTTGTAAAATGCTGCTGCCTTTTCACAGTGCTGGTGGTGGCCACAAAACTCCATTTCTTGTCACCCTTTCTGCTCAAGGTATACAGTGAGTTCCAAGGTACAGAGAAGATTGGAATTGCAAACTTACAATTACTGCTGCAAATGTTGGCATTCCTGATGTCTGGAGTCAGTTTGGTCAATCAGTTTTCTTAAGATGACCCAGTACTGGTGTGTGACTGGGAATTAATTGGTCACTAAACCCCTTGCCTGGGAAACAACTATATTACAGATATCTTCTATAAATGTAGGACTCCCTTTGAATATTACTGTTTGTTTGGATCACTGTAGTAAGAGCAGCACCTCTTTTTTATGCCTTTATGTGATGGTTGAGGTGTGATTTGGAAAAATAACTAAATAATAAGTTTTAGCACTTTTCACAAAAGGTCTTGTTACTTGTGAACCACCACAATGTCCATGAAAAGTGTCATCCACATGAGATGGTGCAAGGATTTCATCTGAAACAAACCATCTCCTGAAGCAGAATAGGTGTGGCAGTGCTTGGAAGCCATCAAAAAAGAGCTCTGTGGGGTTGTGCAAAATTCTGCAGTAGTGGTAGGACTGTGATTTACTTCCTGACAACCTCAAAGTTTCATTACAACACCACAAGCTCTAATGAACTCAAAACTAACCAGAAAATGAGTTGTGGATGGCAATTGAAATCTCTCCAAAGTGCTTTTTATCAGACTCCTTGTTATGACTGTGGCAAAGCATTTTTTTCTCTGGCTAAAAATATCATGTGTTCTATCAAAGTATGTAAATTAATCCTGAAGAAAACTTTATCTGTGTATTTGAAAAAAGACTAAGAAAGAATGCATGACAATTCTCAAACCATTCTTTTTGCAAATGACTTTATTAATCAGGTATCATTTACTGAGATATAGCAGCTAGAAGAAAGACAGCACTTTTCCATAGCAAGCACCAACTGAGACATATCAAGCTTTGGTGGAATAAAAAAATTCCCAGGGTCAGTTCCAGACTTGTTCTACCTGATTTTTATCCTCACCTTTTTTTTTCACCTCACTTTTTTAACCTCACTTACAATCCATTTTTTTTTCCATGCTGTGAAAATGAGGCTTGGAAACGTCAGTTTGTCCAAAATTCACAACTTCCCAACTAATTCTACATTGCTATGCAGCAGCAGCTGGCAGAGTCTGTCCCATGCTGTGTATTCTACCATAACTTTGTCATGGTACACATGAAAAAAATCCACTTAAAAGTCAAAAGAATTAAATCAGACACCACAGAAACACTGAACAGGTTTGGATTTTTAATCTGGGGGGCCCATATCTATAAAAAGTGAAATGATTTAATATTTTTGATGTAATGTAAACAACTTGAAAGGTTACACGAAGTGAATACACTTTCTTAAGGTAACTATTCTGCAAGAACACTGTGCTGTTTGTTAAAAAAAGAAACTTTGTAGAATACTTGCAAAATATATAGTATACTATTGTTGTTTTACTACCAAGACTTTGGCCAAAGTTCTGCACATTTTCTACTAAAAAATACCAAAACAAACTCTGTTTAGATAGTGACAGCATATAATTAACACAAAGATAATTACAGTAGCATATCAAAGCAACTCCAGAAGGCATACTTCCCACTCAAAACAAAAATAAATCCTATTTATGTAATGTCCTACCCATACTGTTTGAAGAAATATTCTAGAATATGAATTGAAAATTTACCTGTGTCTTCTTGTTACTTCTGGATTTTTGCCGAGAGTGCTATCCTGGCTCCTGGTGTGCTCCTCTTAAGGGTCTGGATAGGTTTTCTGGTGATCACTCTCTGTAGCATCTTTTATGCAGGTGCTTCTTGTTGCTAAGAGATCAGTTGCTTGGAGATGGAAGTTTGTTTATTGTAATAGATCAGGGGCTGTTTCTTTGAAAAGAAAATTTTGTAATTTTACCTTTACAGCTCAGAGTATCTGCTGTAAAACAGCCAATGACAGAGATACACATGCCTAGTGCTAATTAGAATTGTGACTGGAGAGTAAAACAGAGAAGTAAATAAAGTTTATAGTTTGTGTTTAGTGGCTCTGAACAAGGAAACAGATTTGTCATTTAACTGGAGATACAACTGGCAGAAATTGTACTGACTCTTTCCCGAGTGTATCTACAGGTATTTTCAATTTCCAAAAGCAAGGAAGTCCAAAAGTTTTGTTCTAAAACAAGAATGTATGAAGTTTTCAGTGACATTCAGTAGGACTCATTCCTTCACTGACATTGGAGAGGGCCGACTGCTATCTTATATAATTTTGTATGTGCTCTTTTCTTTATGTTCCCAGTTGGTTTGATAACTCCCCAGAATGATTATGGAAACTAAGGCTGGTTTCTCTGGTTTGTGGTTCTTCCCCTTTTTTGCTATAGTTTAGGGCAATTCTAACAAACTTAACTTCCAATTGTTTTGAAGAATTGCATTGTGTGATTACAGGAAACATTAAAGTGATGTCTAAAGATCAATAGGAAAAGGTGTTGATATTAATAGAGGAGACAACACAGAAGCATCAATAAGGTACTTGTGCCTGTTGCTGGTTTGAAGCAAGAGAAGTCCAGATTCTATCAATGTCTGCAAGGGAAATCCTTGGCTGGCTCAGCTGCCTCATCTGTAAGCTTACCCCATGAGCCCAAACAGACTGTTTTGGGAAATAGATCAAAATCATCTTTTTTGCTTAGTACTCTCCAGTTTAGAAAGTTCAATGGCTCAATTCTGTTTCCAGCAAGGCTGTGTTATATCCTGTGGCAGTAAGACACTGTGTATCCTTGTCTTCCACTCTCAGGCCACAAATGTAAAAGATTCTCATGAGATATTTTCATTCTTCTTTTTCTGAATTCACTGAAAGCTTTAGCATTAGCATTTCTTTAATAAGAAAATTCATCTAATGGGGAAAAGGGGTCTTACATTTAAAGAACTGTGATCTCACTTGGAACAGAAGGTATTTAAGTACAATAGTTCCAGTGATGGAATACTTTCCAGGGAAGGATGAAAAAGAACTAGAATTTTTTTGAATGTAAAATCTCTTTTGAGAAGCCTTTCTTTAAGTAAATAAATAAATAATGCCGACAGTTTGGGGAGAATAAAGACTGAATTCATGCACAAATTCTTGTGGCATTACTGCAACCCAATGGAAGAGACTTAGACAACCAGAAATAAACATAATTGCAATCAAAGAATTGAACTCTTGTTCTTTTTCCATGTGTACACACTCTTCCATATCTATTTATTATGCAGAGACTTGTTTACAGTACAAGCAAAAGTGGGTGGAACTTCAGTTCTATTGTGTTCTGTGTTTAGAGCTGCACACAATAATGGTTCCAACCTGTGGCATAGTGTGTCTGATATTCTGAAAGTGTTAAAATTACTAAAACCACTTACTGGTGGTTACTTTTGGGCCATCATGCATTAGTATGGGGTGGGGTTTTTTTTGTTTTACAAGCCAACTGTATATTCTTACTGCTTGTAGACTAGGGATTCTCACATTCTGGAGGAGATGGGTTTTGGGGCTGGTTTTAGTCCATTGCATGATGTATTTCTTATAGATTGTTAATGGGGGCTAGCTAATATAAGTGATGAGTTCTGAAGCAGATGGATAATTGTTTCAGAGACAGCAAATTAAGAAAGCCTTGTATGAAAAAGCTATTATAGAAAGTTTCCACTCACTTGGAACTGGTTTATGGTATTTAGTGCTGTTGTGGCTTCAGCTGCTGAGAAGAAGAACAGCTTGTGTTGGACTTTCTGTGCTGGTTTTCTGCTCGTGTTTTCCCTTTGTGTTCCCCACGTGTTTTTTCAGAAGCCAAACTTGGTCCTTGTTGCCACTGCAAACACATCATTGCTTTTGTATTCTGTCAGGGAAGGGGAAAAAGGGGAGTTCTGACTCCAACCCTTGTGTGGTTGCAGCCACCCCTCACTGGTGGGGTTTTGTTCACTGGTGATGGGTCAGGCTTCAGCATTAGAGAGACACTTGGCTGTTGATGAAGGAGGTCTTGGAGGCATTGCTTTCATTAGTGATAAATTGAAATTAAAACAAATTTTAGCTTTATGTGGAAGCACCTAAATCCTTAGATGTTCTTTATTATACATGCACAGAATAAGTGACTTAAGTACTTATTTTTAAAAGCTCATCAAAAGGATGAGTTTAATGAAATAAAAGTTAATATAAGGAATGTGAAACAAATTTTTTTTTTCTTTGTCAACAAGAGTTCCTAGAATTTATGGGGAGACCAAGAATGGCAAGTTTCTAACACAAGCACATTTTTATTTCTTTCTCCATGATAATTTATTTAACCAAAAGTACATGTCTAAAAATGAAAAAAATCTGTTAAAGTTTTTGTTGGAGCTCCTTCTTCTGACAGTGCTATGTGTCCACTTACTGAATACAAGGAAATTGTTTATGAATTTGGGGTTATTCAGGAGCTGATTAAGATGGTCATTAAGTAGTCTCAAAATGGTTAAAATAGCATGAAAATGATTGTTTCTATTTAAACAAGGTTTTGTCAAGACTGACTTCTGTGGGATACAACTTTAAATCAAATAATATTTCCATATACTAGAGAAAATGTATCTTTCTCTCATGCCAAAGAATTCCTGGAACTTCGCATAATGCAACCAGAATGATTGGACTTGTTGTTCACTACAAAGGTCTATGTTGAATACTACAAATTCTTTAGGGTCTGAGTAGGCATTCACTGAATTAACAAAGTTGGGTTTTATACCATTGAACAAAAATAAAGCAGGATTTTTTTGTTGTAAATATTTCAAAATAGGCTGTTGAGGGAAAAGGATGCAAAATGCTCCTCATAGCTGAGCAGAAGGGTATATAACCTTCCAGGGACCCTGTGGCTCATATGATAACACTGATTGGAGTTGGGTTTTAGTAAGAAGGGCTTGAATCTCCCCTAGTGAATATGTAGAAAGAAAATTGCTCACCTTAAATCAGTGGCAATGAAATCACTGGTATAAGAATCAGTATTATGAAACTGGTAAGATGGCATCAGGCTCAGGTCTCAGTTCTTTGTATGTCCTGGTGGTTTCAATGCAGTCTCCAGGGTATGAGGGAAATGCTTGCTTTACCCCAGGGATGGACAGCACTGGGGAATCTGGCCCTGACATGCTCCTTGTTGTGTGAGCAAACAAAGGGAAGAGGAAGCAGAGACATCTGTGTGAGCAAGGTCATGCTGATCCATGGAGATTGTTGCTCCATCCTGGATATTGGACAAAATCAGATGCCAGGTGGGGAGTTTAAATGGGACAAATAGGTATGCTTTACTCTCTGTACATTTCCTTTCCTAGATAAAAGTAAAGGAATCTGAAGTGGCACTCTTGGACATCCCTGTTTGCAATAATGGCTGTCTGTCTTTCCTAGGAACTCAAAGAAAGACATTGTAATTTAACCTGCCATTTTATTCCTTCTTTTTCTTTTAACTTCCCATATGTGCTATTTTCCTGTTACCCTTAACAAGTCAATTACCAAGTACTGAGAGAGCTGAGACTGCTGCAAGTGCCTGTCTTCAAGTACTTCCAGCACTACTTTATAATTTAGGTGTGTATCAGCCAGGGGAACAGGTGATGTTCTTCCTGTCAGGTCTCTCACTGGCAAGCAAAATTGTCCAACAAAACATATGCTGTGTGTATAAAAATTTATCAATTCCTTAAGACTGTGTCAGTGAACTGCTTGCAGATTTTGAATCTGTTTCAGGCCACTGTTATTAAAGAACTAGTAAAGCACAAAATGCTGTAGGATGTTTGCAGGCAATCAGCTTTTAGCCATTGCCTTAATTTCCAGCCACAATTCCAGTGCTGCCCTGGGGGTGCCTGGGTGCTGCTTCCAAACAGCTCCTTCATTTGGCAGCATCCGCTGCACCCTGAAACCCATTCATATCCCCTCCATGGGATAGAGAAACATGGCTGTTTCTACTAATTGTTATAAATGCACCCTGTCAAAGAACAGTGTGTACACAGGCAGGTGTATTTTGTGTACGTAGGCAGGTGTATTTTGAAAGAGTTAGTAACACACAATATTGAAAATCACTCATTCCACATTTTGTATGTGAATTTTCCTTTTGCAGTGTCTTGTAAGGAGCTGTCTTGTTTGGCCTTTCTGAGATTGTATTCAGTGCAGAGATGGACTTTTTTGGCCTCCCCAGCAGAATTTTCTTCACACAAACTGGAATTTGACTTCCCTAGCTAATGCCATTTTAAAAAGATCACCTAAGTACTCTCATATCAGTGTAGTTGTTTGAACGTTCATACTGCCCACATTTTTTCTTTTGTGCCCAGTTTCAGAAAGTCTATACTGCTTGCAGTTCAAACATCAGGAAGATTTGGCAATTCTATTTCACAATTCTTCACAATTCTCTTTCTGTCTTATTGCCCAAATCCCCAAACTTTAGAGTGTGTTGGGAAGTGTGGGTGCTCAGCATCTAGAGTGTCAAGGCCATCAAAGTTTCAATAAAGAATGTTAGCTCTTATTCTGGAAGGAAAGAAAAGCTTTAGGAGAAGATAATTATATTGTCAGGTACAAAATAATCCCTAAGAGCATCTTGAAATCTTTCTGCCTATACTGCCTGGAGACAGGTACAAGTCTTCAGACACCATCTTTGGGTACTTGGGGTTTGGTGTTTATGTTTTTGGTGGCTTTCTTTTTGGATGTGGATGTTGTTGATGTAAGGAGCTCTATAAAAGATGTTCCATGTGGGCTTGAACACTTGAAAAGATCTCTTGAGTGATTTATTTTGTCTGGAACAGTGCAGGTGAAACTGTCAGTTCTCGGTATGACCAAATGCAGCTCCTTAATTTGTGTACATGTGTTTTAATTTTCTTAAAAACAGGTCTCATGTGGTGTTTGTGTGCTCTGGGCTTTATTACAACCATTCTTCCCGTGAATAATCCATATGTGAGGAGGTGCACAGGAGCCAGGGGAGTGCTTCAGCTGGTTTTTGAAGGTCATCTTCACAACAAATTTCTAAGGAAGAATCTCCTGATCTTGGGTAAAGAACCTCAAACCTGGAGGTGTCCCTGCTCAAGGGGAGAGTATCTGGGGTGCAGTCCAGGGGCAATTGAGAGGAAGCTTGGGTTGGACTCATCCAGAGATCTGTCATTGGCAGAAGCTCTCTCTGTCCTGAGGAGCCACCTTGGGAAGCTCAAGGGGAGATCTCTGCCCTGCAGCCCAGCAGGGAGGGCTCAAAGGCAGCTCGCTCAGGCTCCCATACCTATGGAATGAAGTGTGGCTCACAGATCACATACACTCAAAAGGCATGCAGGGGACTCCCCTGCACTGCTGCTCACTGGGGTACCCTCCCCCTCTGGGGGTGTCCTGGAGGAGTTTCTGGCCCAGCTGTGGTCAGGCCTTTGCCTCCTTTGGGACTAAACACCTCATTTTCCAAAGCAGCCGAGTACATCTCTCGCATTTCCCCCCCAAAATTGCTTTTCTCATTTTGTCCATATCAGATTGATAGAATAGCAGTAAAAACTCCTAATGAAACCCCAAGTGGAAAGAGTTAACAGCATAGGTGTTTTTCTCCTATTAGTCTCCCCACATAAGTTCAAATCTTCAGACAATTGTAGACCACATTGTTAATTCAAGAAGTGTTCCCCATTTTGAAGAAGGGGACAGCGTGTTCTTGTCACAGGCAGAGGCAGCTGTAATGGTGTATTATAGCAGCAGGTCATGGAGGCACTGTCTAAAACTAACTCTCCATTTATTAAGTGCCTGAGCATCTACACTTTCAGCTTGTTAGCTGGTCAAGTTGTTTTCATTTTATTCCTTCTCCTGAACTGGCATTTCAGCAGGTGAGAAAAAGAAAGAGGTGTGTGAAGATTTTTGTCCTTGATGTGCAAGATCTAGTGAGGACTGTCTTAGATTTTCTGTCTTTGTCCGTGGGCATAAGACTTATTTGACAGCAACACTTTGGGGAGTGCAGAAAGGTGCTTTGAGAGACAATCTGTTCTCTTGTCATGGAAAATGTGGAAAATGTTCAGAGCAGTTTAGGATGAGTCTTCATCCTAACTAACTTCATCCTTCATTGTTACAGGATTCTTTTTCAGTTTAATATTCTGTGTTTTTCTCCTTGTGTTTTTTCTTAAGCTCTGCTGTCAGAGGGATGTCTTTGCAAGTCTCATGCAGTGTTCTTTTATGTGTTGTCTGCAATAAAGGTGACATAAACTTGTAAACTTTCAAACTACTTCCCCTGTTTTTTCCCCACTTACTGTCTGCTGGTGCCACATTTAGAAAAATGCTCCAGTATCCACTTAGTTTTTCTAAGAGATTTTCTGTTATTTGGCAGTTATAGTGGGGATATGAATCCACTGTATCTTTCATTGTATCACATAGAATTCTTTTTAATGGTCACTTGGATATATTGTGAGATGATCCAGGCAATATTTTTTAACAAGTGGGGGTACTTTCCATGGAAAATTCAAAACAAACATGCCAAACTTTTGCTGAAATGGAAGTATAGCCAAACCTCCCAACTAGTCAAAGCAGCCCTGCTAAGAGTGCTTGGAGAACAAGAGCATTTGCAGTGCTGAAGGTGCTGAAGTAATTTTCTCAGTAGAATTAAAGCACTGAATGCAATACTAAAATTTAGCTTGGAGAGAAGGTACATGGCCATCAGGTGAAAATTCTGCTACCACTTCAGAATCCTCTAATCTGCTTCTTCAAGTGCTGTTGGTGATATCAATTTCTCTGTTAGCACAGCTTTGGCTGCACAGTCTCTGAAGTGAAGAGGCTCCACTCTCTGCACCTGCTTTGAACCAGGCAGAGTGTGCTGCTTGTGGGCACAGCAGGTCTGCAGAAGCATTTTCTGTGCACTGGGCTTGTGGCTTATACAAAAGGGTTTCTCAGTGTTTTAGGACTATGTAGTTTTGCCTGTATATCAGACCAAGTTATGAAGTATTTTAGGGCTCAGCAGATTCTCAAAAAGTGTTGTATTTCTTTAATTTTTTGTTGTTTTGGCAAATACAAGTAAAAAATGTTTTGAAATTGTCTACAGAGGCAAAACATACCATAAGCATTAATGACTCCAACTTAAAGCTGTGTAGAATTTCAGGTTGAAAATGCTCCTTTAAGATAAATCCTGCTGTGTTGAAAAATATTATTTTAAATTCCTGTATTATTATGGCTCCACCTTGTAAAAGCTGCAAGTCAGTTTTGTAGAAATGTGTGTTTTATGTTTTGGCCCTCTCATGTAAGAGTTTGATGGAATATTATATTTTCATGCTACACAACACAGTGTGATAATTGTAACCATCTGCAGAGGAAGCTGTGGGCAAAACCAAAATAGTTACCTGTGGCTGTGCAGCAAAACAACCAAAATTGCTCTTCTGTTGTGAGCTCAGAATTTACCTAGAATGCATGGCAAATGCTGTGATCTGTTAAAAAAAATCTTTAATGTTGTGTGTAAGTATGCTTAGTCCAGGTCATTTCTGATAAGCTTTAAATTCAAACAAAGCTGAATGTATCATAACCTGCACACCTGAATTATCTGTAATTATGTTTATCAGCCAGTCATACAATGGAATGTTTACTTGTCCATTGCAAAATCACTCACAGTTACTGGTGTGTGTACACAAGTAAAACACTGTATTTTCTAAAAACCTACTTGTAACAAGTTAAACTCAGTTTGAAGAGGCAGCACTGAAATTTATTCACCTGAAGACACCTATTTGCTGAAGATTATGTCTAAGACAGAAGCATAATGGAAATGGTACAAAATCCTCTTCTGTCTTTGGTGGAATCCAGTCAATTTTAATACCTGAAATGTTCAGAATTATTAGCAATTCTGAATTAAGCTTTTGTAAATAGTCTCAAACCAGCACTGCACAGGGCAGTACTCCAGAGTAAGAGCTAAGCTAACTCTGAAGGAAATACCTTGGCAGCAGAATGGTTTTGTTTCTTCAGTCCCTGATAATTCCCTCTGCTTCTCAGTAAATGTTCTCAGCTGGAAGTTTCTCTGCTGTGCTTGGTTGACTGAAACCACTGGCTGGGGAGTGTAATTGAGAGGAAATCTGGTCTGTATTTTCTTAATGACTTAGATTGTATTTCTTAGGAGAGGCCAGGTCCAGTAGCTCTTCCATAAAACTAAATAAATAATTGATCCAAGGCTTGACTGATAAGCAGTAAAAATCAGGTTAGATTATTCTTGATTATGACTATTCTTTTTTAATGAGTAACCAAACTCATAATTGTGTCTTTGCTTCACATAAATATTTATGTATTGAATAATCCTCACCCCTACTTGCCAGACCCCATACACACCTGTAATAAATCCCAATCTAATTCTGTAACACATAAATCGCAATCCCCCAAGCATATGAGCATGAATTTTAAAGTTAGTGTCTAAATAAACAAATTAGGTGGCTTTGTGTAGTCACTTAGCTATGCAAGGACACTTACCAGCATCAAAATTGCATAAAAAGTAGAATATTAAAAAACAAATTCTAGGATTAGCCTGTATTCAGGCTGCATCTCTTCTCTACTGCAGGGTAAAATATTTTGGTGAATCACTCTAGAATGGTCATTTTTTTTCTGTTTGGTGGGTCTTTTTTCATTTCTTCCTTACTGCTGCACTTCCCCTACCTAGTAGTTTAAGCATTGATTTCCACCTTTCCCACCTGAAGGTATTATATTGTCATGTTTCATTGCATTGATATTAAACCTGTCCTAACATTAGTTACAAACTCTACATACAGCTCACAAATACCTTGCATACACTAAATGTTGTGCTCATCTATGTCATTATTATATCCAGCCTACTCCCTACAGGAGGACCTCTGCCCCCACAGAAGGTGGGTTGAGAATGCAGTGCTCTAGCATCCAGCCATTCATGTTCAAAAACCTGGCAGAATGACTCTTTTCTCAAAAGTCTTTCTGACTTGATCTACTTGCTTAGAAAATGTCTATTTTTTTTTTAGTTTTGAGTTGTGGTATTTCTAGTTCTTTTGTGGTATCTTCAGATCTTTCACTGTGGAGACAAGAAACACAAATTCAGACAGCACAATCTGAGAGGCTTCTTCCCAGACATGGAATGTGCCAAAGTGCTGGTTATGTGGGCTGCAGCTACAATGCCTGCAAAGGAACTGAGTATTCTGCCAGAGTGCCCCCTCCATCCTGTATTCCCAGAACAATCTGAATGTTGTGTCATAGCCATGTGCCATTTCGAGATCTGCACAGACTTGCACATTTTCTGCTCTGCAATTCAAGGCATACACAGCTCTGGAACAAGGGTGCTTGGGGGAAGAGAATGTACCCCTTCCTTCACCTGGAAAAACCCAAGTGCCTTCCACACTTCCTCCCTGAATAGGGCAAAACACTCAAAATACAGTTTTATCTCTGTACATTCTATTGTATGTGCAGCTTTTCTGAAAATTCTGCTCCTAGATAATTTATATTTAGAAAACCACATTTGAAGTCCAATCTAAAAAAAAAAAAAAAAAAAAAAAAGTACATTTTATCTCCTGCTTCTTTTCTTGATTCCCTTTTGTGACTTGACATTATGGAGTCACTGGAATAGAGAGTCTTTTGGGAAATGTGTCTGAATAAGGTTTGTTTTAATATCAGACTTTCCCTGAGTGGTAGTACTTATATGAATATGATTAATTTTCCTTAACTCTAGACATGTAGGTCTAAACCCTTCTCCTGGGCCTGCTTTGTTAGTGATAGTGTGGTAGAGAAAATGCAATCATTTCTAGGGGTGACTCCCCTTGTTCTCAGGTCTGTGTCTGCTCACCGAGCTCCCAGATCTGTCTGGAAGAGGCACTGGAACTGCCTGGACTGAGGTGTTTAGTGAGGGATAAACTCATTAAAGGTTCCTCTTTAGTTAATCCAGTGCATGTGATTTTTATCCTGATTTTGGGTGAGTAGATAGTTGGCAATTATTTGGTTACTGATGGAAACTTTAACTCTTCTAACTGAAGAAGATCCAATTCTAGATTTTAGGTAGATTTTGAAGATGAAAATGGCAGATTGAATCAAATTGCTTTAATATAGCTGGATTTTATGTAATTCTAACACATAGTTTTACTGTTAAATTGTCTTTATTAACTCCTGCGTCTTTAACATTTCCATGGATTTTCCTATCAGGACCTCAAAGAATATGTCCCATGGTTTTGATATGAGTTGGCATATAGTGCCTATAATAACCTACCTAATGCAGCCAGCAGTTTTCTTGTGAGTGTTCTGAGATCACACTGCTGTTCTCCATTTATGAATTATGCCAGTGGAGCTGGTCCCTTTATTTTTCAGCAGTGTTTGTGGCTTTGACTGTGTTCAGTTTTCTGAAAGTCAAAGATACCAGTAGTAAATTCATTATTTGACATTTCCTCTGTATGACCTATTAAACAGTACTCTTATTTAATGCTATTTCTTTCTCTTTATAGTCTTACAATGTGTATTTATGGTGTGTATAGTTATATATCAAATTAATGTGTTAAAAGTGCTCAAATAAGCAAAATTATATTTATTCCTCTGTGAGTCACAGTGGCAAATATGAATGACAAGGGGAAAAAAGCCAGAATACTGCTTGTGTTCAATGCTTCCTGATTGAAAATTACCAAGAGCTAGAGAGTGGATTCTAACAAAGAGCTGATTAAAGCTCTGTTCAACAGTAGCTGTAAGGCCATGGATGTCATGTACAGTGATATGATGTGGAGAGAAGTTTTTGAAGCAGAGAGGCAACCTTAATTCTGCTCAATTTTATATCCAGCTATTTTATTTCTCCCAGTCTGTTATACCTGAGCCACAGAGATATCCACTCTTGCTCCTTGGGCAGACTTCTTAAAAGTGGATGGTGTAAGAGAGATTCCATAGTAGGCAAACTCCAATTTTTTTCTGTGCTGTTGGAATAGCTTTACCAAAAAATGTCCTTTGTTGTTTTGTATCTCAACATGGAGATAACATAAGCTTGATGATTTGTTTGATACTGAATATTTAATTCCTGACTGTGTTTCAGGGTAGTTGAGGAGTGTCCTTGTACTTGGCTTCCTTACTGAATTGCAGGATCCTCTGCAAAAAGCAGGAACTATATTCAAGGATAGCTGTCTGGATTTCTACAGTTCTGCTCACTGTTTTCAAATTTCAATGGTGGTACAAAGATGTGATAGAACTTTTAAGTCACTTACTATTTGTCATGTATTTTGATCAGTTGCTTTTACTCCCATAATTTAGATTATGAATGGGTGGTTGTAGCCATGGTGTCTGAATTGTTCTTTCTTTGCTCCTTAAGTCATCTTTGTCTATGGCGCAGCTTTGATTTTTTTTTTTTTCTAATGTGTGTTGGAGGAATTCTGAGCAGTTTTCTGGGAAAATAGTCTTTAGCTGCCAGTGCCCTGATGATGCATCTCTAAGGCATCTTCCTCCAATTTATTGAATGTCCATTCAAAGACAATGAGACATTCTGCTGATGCCATTGAATAGTACTCCTTGTGCTGCAGCACTTGCAGATATTTATGGGTTTTATTTTGAACTTCAAACACCAACTTGGACTACCTAGTAAGAAACACATTTTCACAGGGTCCTAATTTATGATTTATAGTAAGGCTGGATATTCCAAAGTAACAGCTGGCATATCCTTTCCTCTGCATAAATTTGCTTATTCTTGCAGCTCTGAAGTAAGTAGGAATTTCTTGAAATCATAAGTAATTTTTAAGGTATTTGTGGCTGATTCCCTGAGGAGCATTATTATATTTGTGCCACTGAAAAGCACAACACAAGCCTTAAGGGGTTAGGGTATTACTCCATCTTTTCCACACCTCCTCTGATACAAAATCATGAGAATTATAGTATTTTCTTCCTGTTTTTATCTTTCAATATCCATTTTTTTCCTTGAAAATCAAGCCTGTATCCAAAATGCCCTAATCTATGTGGAATGTATGTGCAGAAATGGTGTAGGAGGCATTCTGGTGTGTGTCACTGATAGAAGCCTGAATTAATTCTGTGGGGTGAGGTTGATCACACAGCTTAGTGTGGTCTGAATCACTAAATCTGCTATTGTGGCTGACCTACAACTGCTGCAAAGACATTTCCAACCTACGTGTTGCAGTTTTTCTGAACATGAATATGCCAGGACCTAATATGAATTTCAAAATCAAGCCTCTTTTTGCATGTAGTCAAGAAGCCTTTTAATATTTTAAAGCTAATTCTTTGCTGTAGAAACAATGTTGATTTCAGTGCCAATATTGAAGTGCAACTGTGATTTGGATGGAGCAGCTCTGCAGCTGCTGGTGCCTCACGTGGTTTGAGCAGTGGGAGCAGGGGTGAGGAGGAAGGGCATTTACAGCATCCATGCTGAACATATGGCTGCAGCACTCACCAGGGTCAGCTGTGGTAGTGGAAAGCACAAGAAATTTACTGAGAAGCCTTAACTCTTCATCAGTTTGACAGTCCAAAGAATGATCTTCCCCTTCTATGTTGTAGTTTTGAAATGTATAGTAGCTTTGGATTTGTAAAATGAATATATCAAACCTCTGGTATATTTCTCGAGAAAAAGGGAGATCCAATAAAATCTGTCACTTATCATGGCAGGTTATGAAAGCTTTAAAAGACCCTTTTTTCACATTAACTATTTCAGGAAAAGAGATTATCTTCTTTCTGATAGCATCCATAAAGGCTATACACTGTCTAATCTTTCCATGGCATGATCAGAAGCAGTTTGGTTAACTGTCTCATAAGAGAATCATCCTCAGCATCTTGGTCCTTCTTCCAGAATTATCTACCCAAGTGAAAATAATGTTCCAATCTCCAATGTGCTTTATCACTGGGACAGCTGCCAAAATAGATGAGATTTTAGTAATAACAACTTCTACAAAGTAAAACATCAGTGGGAACATTAGTTAAGTGTGACACCATCTGAATACATTGTCAACTTGAGAATAATCAAGGATTATTTTTTATTATACACATAGTGAGTAATTTGGATAAAAAATATCTCCTGTGGTAAAACTGTGTTTTATTTCCTGAAAATTTATTTCAGCTCTGCAAAGCTTGAATTCTAAAAAGCACAAACATGGTGTTACCTGTGCAGTTTGCATAGCTTCTTTCTGGTTCCATTACCACTTGAGCAGATTTATGTGACCTTTGTATGCCCTGTCAGTTATGATGCACAGTCATGTTAAGACATGCTTTAGAGACAGACTCTGAAATTCCAGGAAATAATGGAAGTGCTGCTTGCTGGCATTCTAACTGAGAAAATGATGGATCTAGGGGATAACACTTTTCTCACATGGGTTTAAATTGCTACTGAGCAAGTTTTTCTGGGTTTTTTTTGTAAGAAAATAGTGCTGAGATTTCTAGAATTTACCAACAGCATTCCCAAGCCTCCATCCTGCTTTGCTGATCACCATTGGTTTTTATCACAGAGAAGGAACAGAGGCATTGAGCATGAAGCGCATTGCAGCTGGTAACAAGTGCTTCATGGATAACCCCAAATCTCAGCTGTGTTACACAGGGACAAGAGATCCAGAAGGAGACACAGGATTATCAGGCAGTAGCAGAGGTTAACATGGAGACATTTGACTGAACTGCTGTTCATATGGGATGGGGGAACTCTCAGTAAAAAGTAGGGACAGGAATGTCCACAGCCCAGTCAGTCAGCTGCTCCTGACACTGGAATAGCTAAAAGGACTTTCAGTGTAGTCTTGGGAACCTCTTTGCCACAAAATTGTGCTGTCAACTGATTCCTGGCTTTCCAAAATTGGGCAATTTCTCCCCAGAGGTGTAACTGTGCATCCTGCAAGTGCAGGTCTGCACACACTGCCATAAACCTCTGGTATAGGTCAGGGCCTGGGAAAGAATTCTGCCACTCAGCCATCCAAGCAGGTTCTAGACTGCAGCCTTGGATGGATGTCTGTAGTGATCCAATGGCCCATTTTTTAAATGAACAATGTTCAGTTGCTTTTTGATTGTAATGCAGAGAAAACTTTGCAAGATTAAGCAGATGGAAAAGCAAGAGTGCTAAGACGGCTGTATTGCTTTTGTTATTCTCCAAATTGTAGCTCATAATTGTTATATTCTTTTTTTACTCAATCATTACACTTTGAAATGGACAATAAAAATGAAGAATTGCTGTTTGTTGTGCTGTATGGTCTCTGGGGTGCAGTTCTATTTGTTCTTGGACAGAAAGTTTTAGTTTGCTGCTGTGATAGATTCTTACTCATTTTGTTATGTCTATGAATTATAAACAAAGCCTGCTCAAGATATTCTGTCTTCTGGGAATTTCTACAGAAGGTCTTGTTCCTTTCTCTTCTTTCTCCTTTGCAAGAGCAATACTATAAGCAAAACTCAAATATGCACTTCTATGCTAAGCTGGGACATCAACTGCAGAGTCTTCTGATTTTGGCTGGAATAAAATTATTTGTTTTCCTAGCAGCTGGTGCAGTGCTGCATTTGGGAGTTATGGGAATAACGCTGACACCACAGTGCCACCTTGGCTGGTGCTGAGCTGTGCTCACCTGCAGGCAGGGACTGGGCAGATTCTCCTGCTCTGGCAGTGAGCAGGTGCACAGGGAGCTGAGGGAGCAGAGCCAGGACAGCTGACCCCAGCTGGCCAAGGGATTTTCCACACCCAGGAATGTCCTGCTCGGTATAGATTTATTGGGGAAAGCAAATATTCTTGTAATCCTCACTGACATCAGAAAGGCTATTTGCATGTATGCAGGACTTTGTGATACCTTCAGAATAGTTTGCCAAGGCCCAAAGCTTTTCAGCAAGTTTTTGCAATTATTCCTTAGACTATTTTAGAGTAGCTTTAGACTAGATATAAGGAAGAAATATTTTACAGTAAGTGCAGTGAAACACTGACTCAGGTTGTGCTCCATCCCTGGAAACATTCAAGGCCAGGTTGGATGGGGCTCTCAGGAACCTGGTCTGTTTGAAAGTGTGCCTGCTCACTGCAGAGGGCTTGGGTGACTTTTAAAGGTGCCTTTCAGCCCCAACTATTCTTTGTTTCTGTGCTGATAAGCCTTATGTCTTTGGGTGTACAGAGATTTTCTCCTGTCTCATCTGCCAACATGGGATGAAATGGAATGATTGTTCCCTCTTCTTTCATCTATACCTGTTGTGGGAGTTTGATAAGGAAAAAGTCCCCGATGCAATGCCAGAGGACACCAGCACTTTTTGAAGTAATTTTTTGTTTCAGAGAGATGAGAAATTTAATACGATGGAGTTGTTTTCCTGTCTCTGTTTCTCTACTGTGCTTAGGCAGCTGTAGCAGAACTGAGTATATTAAGTACTGATTTGGTTTGACCTAATAGTTCATCTCTCAATGTACTGTGGGATTAGCATGAATTACAGGTCAATGGCATAGTTAGAATGGAGACAAAATGTACGTGATCAGTTGCAGCAGAGAATTGTCACTTTGACAAAGGATCAAAGCCCTCTCATATAGGAAATTTGGCATTCGAAAGCTGGAAATTTCTTGAGGTCAGTTTGAAGTGGTATCAATGTAAGAAAGGGCACAGCTTTGATTTGAAATGTCAGCTTTGAAAATAACTTTTTTGAAAAGTGTTTTGAGTTCAAGAGATTCTACATTCTTCAAGAAGTCTTGTTATTCAGTCAGATTCTGCTATATGCTGAAATTAATTTTATCTTGGCTATGAATTACCTGATAACAAAATTTGTTATATAAAAGATATCCCATCTCACAGAAGGTTTAGCAGTAGTCATTTGGTAAAGGTCTGTGCTTGAACATCTGAAGCAACAGATCAATTTTTATAAACGAATGACATGATATTCGTAAGAGAGCGAAGTGATGGTATGAGCTGCAGGACCTGTGTCAGCATCTGTGCGATGACAGGATCTGTCTAACGGAGGGATTTTTATCATGCAGTCTCGCTGCTCGATACCTGGAAAAAGCCGGGTACAGCGCCAGTCGTTTGAAAGCACGCCTGGTCACGGCGCTCTGGAAGTGACCGAGAGCCGCTCCCCGGTGCTGCCCGGCTTTGCGGGGACAGCGCCCGGCGCGGGTGCGGGAGAGGTCGGCCCTGCCCTGCCCTGCCCTGCCCTGCCCTTACGGTGCCCTGCCCTTACGGTGCCCTGCCCTGCCGGCCCT
>WEIU01005253.1:308560-373025 GCA_013389925.1 Aegithalos caudatus | reverse complement strand
GGCTGCGGCGCCAGGAGCGCTCGCGTTTGCCCTGGCGGCTTTCCCTGGATGCTCTGCCCGATGCCCGCTCTGGGAATGCGGTGCGCAGAGCCGCCGGGCCGCGGAGCTCGCAGGGTACCGTGCACGGTTATAAACGAGAGTTGCACAGAGGGAGGGAAGTTGGGGGTTTAGTGAAATTCCCCATATTCCCGGTTTTTAAAACTAACACCACTAACAGAACCCCTGTGTTTTGTGCTGTTCAGCATCTCAGCGTGAGGCACTGGACATCACCTGACATCTCTTTGAAACTGATAACCCCCTTCCAGGAGGTGTTAAATTTGAGGTGGTATTTGATGGATCAGGACTGTATGTCCTTTCTCTAGCAGAACAGCACAGTTTTTTTGCACATCAGTGAAAAGATAATCTTGCTCAGTAGGAATTAATGTCATGTAGCTGAAAAATTACACAGGTTGTATAGTTGGAAAAATTTGAATAGAATGAAAAGCTTTTAAGTTTTGAGCTAGAAGAAATGCAAGAAAAATATTACTATTGAGGGAACCTTAGGGGAAACAGTCCCAGTGAGAATTCTAAGTCTAGGTGCACGAAAGTGTAACTTAGGCTCTTACTCATGTGTTAATATTGCTGGTTTAAAAATTATTTACAGCAAATACCCCTTCAGTTATGTTCTGATGGCATTTTTGTTAATAAACTATTGCAAACCTCATTTTACAGTGGTAACATCTCCATTAATATTAGGGCTAACAAGAGTGTCAAGCACAGGTGTTCAAAGCATGGAGTCTTGATAATGACATTGTTCGGGGTTTAGAATAATTTTTTTTTTTTTTTTAAGCTAGGCCCTTTAAGTTGTTGTGCTTTGAGTTTAAAATTTGCTGTATGAGACTTCTGCAAAAAGTAAGAATCTGTAAGATCACATGGTTTTGTACTCAAAACTGTCTTTTAAATAACTTATTTTAGGAAGTCATTTTGGCAGCTGCAGTTTGTTTTGCTCTGTCTGATATGAATTGCTTATTTGAGTCCAAAAGATCCACAAATAAAATTATTGGGGAAAGGATTCTGATCCTGACAGGGCTTGAAGGCATTCAGTGCCATTTACTGCCAGGTGCTCAGACTGGGATCATTAGTTGCAGATGAGTGTCTGGATAATTTAGACAGTGGCCATTATGCGTGCTACTCTGCTGTCAGTAGGTACCACGTATGGATTGCATGAATTTCATTGCTCTCTCCAAATAGCACTGAGCACATTGTATATATTTGAACAGCATGTGGCCAGACTGTGCCCTTGTGCCTCTAAGTGTCCACTGTGACTCCTGCTGTGTGTGATGTGCTTCATTTAAATCTGAGTATCCTGCAGGAAGCTGCTTGGGAGGGTTTGATGCCTTTTTATTCTTACTCCCATTAAGCATTTTTCATTCTTGCCACTGCTCAGGAGAGTGTGTAACTATGTGCAGAATCACTTGCTCAAGGGGAAAAAAGTCCTTAGAAAAATATTCAGGCACCCCCTCCTCCCACTCCTGCATTTCTGTATTTTGAATCTAACTCCCACTAATGAAATTTGAAGACTCAGCCACTTTTGTAGTGTGAGAGCAAACTCCTCAGAGTTGGTGGGCTGGCCCTGCTACTCTGGTGGGCCTGAAGAGAGGCTTGGCCTGAGCAGGTTCTCCCTGGCAGGGCCACTGCAGGTACCAGTGTCCCACTGCTCTGCACAACCCCTGCTTCCTCTTGTGCCCACTGTTCACGAATCTTGGAAATAACCACAGGCATCAAAAATTGTGTTACCTTTAATAAAGTTTTTTAAATGTTTTAAAACATTTTAAACCTTAACAGCTTTAAAAACATATTTTTGTTCAGGGCCTCTTATTTAAGTATATTTATTTTGTAAGAGAGTAAAAACAGGAAATTGGCAAATCTGCTGCTGCAGAAACGCTGATGGCAGGGTAACAGGCCAGTAAGATTCAAAGTGTGATTTAAGACAGTGCAAAAGATGGTGGCTACCAATTATCTGAGTAATATTTAATTGTTTGGGGAGGGGGGGTATTTTAAAATTTTATATTTATTTTATTTTTCCAGCATTTCTCCATGAGGAAACTAAGATTTTAGCATTTAAAAAAGGTATTTTTATCTGTAGCTTTTCTTAATGATGATGCTGGCTATGAATCATCTGCTCATCTTTCATAGCTAAGCTGGAGGTTCTGTCATGGGCTATTTGCACTTCTTGAGTGCCATATTTTTAATTGTCACCTGAGTTGCACTGACTGGTAAAAGTAGTGCTGCTGAGATAATTGGAGAGCTACAAAGCAAGTTGTAATCACTTCAACAACCTCAACAGAACTATATAAATTAAAATGCAGTTAGAATTGTAGTGCACATGGACAATGTCTATTTTACAAATTACAGGGTAGGAGCCAAGTGTTTTTGAGGATTGTGAGGAAAAAGAAAACAAGCATATTCTGATATTCAAAACCAGTTAGCACTTCTTAGCTAATTTAAATTGAGTCTAAAATTTTAAATGTACTGTTCCAATAGTCTGGAACCAGAACATTCTGTGTATATATCAGACAGAACAGGAACTCATTGTCAAATATAGTTTGGTTTTGCAGCAAAAAGGATACTTTCCATCAAACAAGTGTCCTCTATTTGAGTCTGTTAGATTTGAAACTAATGATACATTAAGTTTAAAAATAATGATTGACAGTGGCAAAAAACCTTAATAGGACTAAATTTCAGTCTGCCTTTCAGATTGCCTTGCACTTGTTCCTTCTGTCTTTTGGCATTAGTGCATTCCATTAATTGTATATAGAGTAATTGTACAAAGATGAACAAATGTGCAGCTCTGAGTAAATGGTTCATAAATTATCACACTACGCACAGCCCTGAAATAGTGACCTTTATTTTCTGGCCACAAACATTAGACATTCCCGTGGAGACTTGAGGGACTTAATGGTCATAATATTATTATTCTGCTGCTTGTTTTGATGGTGTTTTTTTTTGCAAAATGTTTTAGTGTTGACTCTCATTACACAGGACATGTGAATGTTTGCCCAGCCAAGGACTGTGTATTTTGTAAAGTTGACTCCTCTATTGATAAATTTTAGTCTACTCTAGATAAAAAGCATCTTTATGAATGTGTCTTCCAGATTGGTTTAATAAAGCCTTGTCTTTTTGCTTGAATTATTTTGAGTGGATGAAGGTCCATTTCAAATTTGCACATCTTGGTTATTTAAAGATAAGAAATTACCTACTTGGAACACAGGTCATCTTTCTCCCTGGATATGCTACATTAGAAAAGTTTCCATCACTTAATACAAATATAAAATAAAATTGAATGCAGTTTTTATTGGCTGATATTGCATTTTAAATCCATTCTACTGAAGGAGTCCGTGCATGGACAACCACATGTGTTCCAGTAATGTGTGAAATTTAATGGCTAAGTGATGTATGGAGTTTTCTGCCCAATATTTTATTCATATTTTCAGTAAGGATTAAATTGAAGTCTATTGAACAGAGTCCTGTGAGAGAAACAAAGAGATGGATGGAGTTACAGTGTTAAAGTATTCTGAATAGCTTGTTCTAACAAGCACAGAAGCCCAGTTGTATCTTTGGTTTTGGAATTATTTCTGTAGGTAAAATGAACCAGATGGTTCTATGAAATACATTGTCTTCAACTTTAATTTCTTTGCAATATTAGGTCCGAGTGATGGTGGATTTGTGTAACAGCACTAAAGGGATATGCTTAACAGGTATGTTTGCTGCCTTAAGAATTACACATGTGTTACCTCCAGGAATACAGAGACAGTGTCTTCAAAGAACTTGAGATCAATAACTGTGTCAAGAAACTGCTATTTATCAGAATTTAAAAAAAATATTAGTATGTACCACTTTGGAACTTATCTGTACACTCTTAATAGAAATGATGGAATTTAAGGAGCTCAGTTGATGCTACTTGGAGCCCTTTGTTTTTCATGTAATTTTATAAGAAAAATTTTTAGACTTGGGTGTTTAAAATACCAGTTGAGATTTAGTCATAATATTTTTGTGTATGCCACACTTCAGGCCTAACACGGGAGGAACATTCAGGGGGTAGAAATTTTTTCCCATTGTTACAATTGCAGTGAGGCAGTGGCACTTAGTGAACTGGTGCTCCTCAGCTGCAGGATGGCTCACATGTCACCAGGGAGGACCTGGAGCTGCTGATGGCCCAGTCATGAGAAGGTGTGAAAAGTTTTGTGGGATTTGGTGAAGAGTGTCTGGCAGTAGCCAATTCAAAAGCTACAGTCCATTTTTGAGGTCTGTCACAGAATGAGTTGTGTTCCTTTTGGAAAGGAGAGATTAGAAAGCAGCCAGTTTTTATGAGTTAAAGAAAATGCTTCACTTGCTTCCTGGTTTGAATTTTCAAATGGCAACAAGGTCCATTTGACTCAACTGATTAAACATAAATAAGAATTACCATTGTACACGGAAAGGTTAAATAATATTTCTGGAGTTGTACAACACTTCTGCTTGCAACAGTTTTGGTGGTTTTGGGCTTCAGACTTGTGAATTCATGTTACTTGGTGCCTTTTGCACCTTTTTCTCTCTTAACACTTTCTCAGCTTTCTCTGCTGTAGGCCTCAATGACATTTGCTGCTTTTCAAGCACCTTTTTTATG
Source organism: Aegithalos caudatus (assembly GCA_013389925.1). Classification (NCBI taxonomy): domain Eukaryota; kingdom Metazoa; phylum Chordata; class Aves; order Passeriformes; family Aegithalidae; genus Aegithalos; species Aegithalos caudatus. The sequence continues at coordinate 368,380 of WEIU01005253.1, read as the reverse complement.
TATCTTACGCTTGTACAAGGAGTCTCAGCTTTAGGGGTGAGGAAATAATTTAATTTAATGCACTAATGGATGTAACACAGTGTGGAAGAAATGGCCATTTCCTGGAAAACTGGCAGATGTTACTGCCTGTACTGATTAAAAGGGATGATTCCTGTTTGGTGCTTGAAAAGTAAGGGGTTGTTGCCAAACCTTTATCAATTGAAATCTGAAAAAAGCAAAACATGTATATGTAAATGTGTTACTCTTTTGCTAAGTCTGAGTTACTGCTAATGCTCAGATAGTTATTTCTAATACAAAACAGTTAGATAAATGTTCATTTTGAAATCTGAAGGATTTTCTTACACTTCTACTTTTCTGATCTAGTGCTAATCAGTTCAGTTTGGAATCACTTTGTTTTCTTGCTAGGTTAAACTCATTTCTTCTTTCTTGTGACTTGTTTGTTTGTTTTTCCTCTTTTTTTCCCTCTTTTTATAGGTCCCCCAGGACCCCCAGGTAAGACACTTGGACAACTGCAGTAACATTTGGGGGTAATTGAAACAGTTGCTGGTACAAAATATTAAAATACAGAAATGTATCTTTCACAAAATTGTCCTCCTTTGCTAATTAGATTAAGGGAGGGTTGAATGACTGCCTGCCTTTATAATGCTTCTATTTAAGTCAGTTCATGCCCCTTCTGACAGAGGGGAGGTTTTAGACATTTTAATTTTCTAGTAGAGGAAGTGGAACATTTGATCAAAACCAAATTAAGATGTTTAAGTAGCATCTAGGTGAAGAGATGAATTTATATATTAACCTTAATGGATATTATAATTTAACACTAAAACCATTAAAAAAAATGGTTATTGATTACACCTTCCCACCTCCCCCATAACTTTTCCTCCTTTCTTATTTAATTCTGTCTCAATTATCATTCAGATGGTTGTAATGCTGTGTTATGAATGGTTACCTGTTTTCTTTGTGTGCTGCTTAACTTGTGGGTCTGCTTGGAGTAATTCTCTGTATCAGAGAAGTATGAGTTGTTTTGCTGGGGTTTAAATACTTATATAATAAGTATACTATATGTAAATATAAATACAGTAGATTTCAGGGTAACTTGCATTCAACAGTGAAAATCCAGTTATGCTCCTTGGTTTGATCAGGGCCTCCTGGGCTTGATGGACTGCCTGGCTACAATGGATCAGATGGAATCCCAGGAACTCCAGGACAAAAGGGAGAACCAGGAATAAATGGAAAAAGAGGAAAACCAGGTACAGTTCCCCTTCATATTAGGTTACGATGCTGCTTTGAAATCCAAAGAAATTACAGCTACCCAGCTAAACACAGGTGAAAAATAAAACTGGAGTGAATATGGTTTGTGGTAAAATTATGTATTAATTGGTGCTTAATACTGGAGCAGTGCCCTTGATAGTGAAATGGTTTTTATTTCTAGGTTTGCCAGGACTCAAAGGTGATCAAGGACAGAAAGGAGAGCCAGGAGAAATGGGTTTACCTGGCAAGGATGGCATGCCAGGAGTAAAAGGTGCAAGAGGAGCCAAGGGAGAAAAGGGGGATGCAAACAATGATGTGACATTAGAAGGTATGGAAAAGTGCTCTCTTGCAACAGTGTACTTGACAGAAAAGATATGTTCCACTTCTGAAGCATGAATGTGAGCTGCAAGGGCAGGATCAACCATAAATAAGGTTTATATACACAGGGAAGGCTGAGTATTGCTATGCCCGGGAGATTGTTCTCTTTGCAAGGCAACTCCTCACAAAAACCTTTCTGCTTGGCCTTTGGGTTAAGGTGTAAGTGAATTTCACCCTTTCCAGAATGCTTTCATATGGTTGACTTCCTTCTGCTCTTTCTTTCAGTGTAGTTCTATTTTTCTATTAGAAAATGAGGGGCAGATTTCCACTCAGGAATACATGAAGCAGCCAAATATAAGCTATGTAAAATTACAGCATTAGCATCCAAAACTGTAACTCTCCAATGAGCCTGTGATCCAGACAGATAAAATGCATTGCTGTCCTTCTCCTTGTGAAGCTCTCTCTGGCTCACCTTCTAAAATAGTATCTCAGAGAGTTTATGGCACCATATTCTGTATCAAACCTCTTAAGAGAGATGTTCTGTGGATGTTATGTTATGTACAGTTCTCTGCAGGTTTCCTGCTGCCTGGGGAAGGGCTGTGCCCTGACACTGTATTTTGTACACAGGTGCAAAAGGTGAGCCTGGACCACCTGGGCCCCCTGGACCTCCTGGACCCCCAGGGCCTCCAGGTAAACGTAAAGGTAAAGCCAAAGCAGAGCTTCAGGAGAACATCTACAGCAGCAAATGCACAGGTCAGTGCTTTCCAGTGTTCTTTTCCATATTATGAACAGGTTCAAGATTAAATCATTGCTTCAAGACTCACAAAACAGTAAGCATGAGTTTGGTTTAGCTGGCATCACTAGAACTGCATAAGCTTAAAGCTGAACATGTGCTCAGGTGCTTTGCTGCAATATAGTTTAAATAAGATAGGAAGTTACCTTCTTTTAATTGTATTTTGCTAATGCTCAGGCAAAGTATTTACAAATGGTGTTTTCTATTAGATGGGTAAATTTGAAAAGTAAGAAACATGCAGTTGAAATTTTTGGTTTTTAAATAACAAATTTTTAATTTTAGATGTAAATATAACCCCCTGATTTGGGACATTGAAGTGTCAGAGCCCAGAGAGCCTCCTTACAATGGACAGGAGAGAGCTGGAGCAGAAATCTCATCCTATTTGAAATTCAGAAATGCATGAACTGTTGTACGAGATAATTGGGCCATTTGCTCAGGTGGCCTCTTTTGAAATGTTGAGACAAACTGAAATGCTTTGGAGGATAAGCTCTCTGATGGATTTCTGATCGATTTTAAATCACAGCGTGAAAATGGGAGTTACACTCAAATAACTCTGCAAAGATGAGATTTTCCTCAATGAGCTTTTATGTTTTATGACTCGGCAAACCATGAGATCTTATTACCAAAATTCAATGAATAATCCAGATTTTTAAATTAAATATTCATCTCTCTTTCCAGGAATGAGAATACATATGCTGAATTACAACTGTAATTAACTTATTGCATAAGAATACAAGCTTGGCTTTTTCAAATTAAATTTAGAATCCGGTAAAAACTTACTTTCTTCAAGAGAAGAGAATAATTAGTTGGAAGTGCTGGTATATTTTTTCTCTGTGGTACTGTTAGTGAATTCTGAAAGAAACAAAACATCTCTGCTCCATCATTCCCACCTTCCCCCAACAGACTAAATGAATAGTTTTAATGACTTTTAAACTCCATTAACTCTCAACCAGAATATTTTATGAGAGGAATCAGCAGGATATTAATCTTGGTTTTTGATGGAAAGAAAGTAGTGAAAATTTCCCATAAGAATCTCTGATTGCAAACTGTGTCTTTAATTTTAGTTGCTTTCTAATCCATGCAGCTGGAGAATATTGCAAATATTCTCAAAGGCAAATAGTGCACTCAGCTCTAGTACAAACACTGACCTGACCCTTGGCTATCCTATACTTTTAGATAAACTGCTGAACAGGGAACTGCTCCTTCAGTCAACTGCAACTACTAGACTCAGGCCAGGAAAAATCAACATGTGCATTGCAATCTATAATTTCTGCTGAGTGGTTTTGTTTTTTGAAATATTCTGGAAGTATTTTGGTATCAGAAGCTGGAAGGGGATCTCGAGGGATTGGTAAATTCTACTGTAGACATTCAGCTTACCATGGCTGGGTGGACTGTTTGTGCCTTACTTGGAGATACACTGTGATCACTTGCAAACTTTCAATATCATCTCACCAAATGCCCTAGATAATGGATGGGAGAAATACATGTTGTTCTTGCTCTATCTTGGAGTATTTTGCATGAACAAAAGGAGGATATGTCCTAAAGGAGAAAACAACAATGCAGTATTATCTGTCCTTTCTTTCCTCAATGTCATGGTACCCTTTCAGCATTACTTTATATTTTTTTCCTATTTTTAAGTATCTTTGTCACTTTAACTTCATCACAGACCTCTAAATCCTGGAAATATATTAGAAAGCAACAATGAAAATGCAAGTCTAAAAAACCTGCAGTGTGTTTCAAGCTGTGCAAAATGCTAGAGATAAAAGCTAAGAACAGAATTAGAAAACAAGGGTACAATGAAACCAGCAAAAAGCTGAGAACTGTTCTCTGTGGTTATTCATTCTAAGCAAACTGAAATGTGTCACATTGTTTTAAGGGCAGAAGAGATACCTGGCCTTATAGAAAAGGGTCCAAAAATTTAATTCAGGCATTGTTTTAACATTGAATGCTAAGAGAAAATCCAGCCAGTTACTCCTTAAATTGTTGTGGGGTGGGGAAAAACATTTCCATGTTTGATTCTAACATGAATCATTTCTGCATGTGTAATTTATAATGTGTCATTCCCTTAGTATTCCATCTTGTTTCTTTAGTGGTATGGATGTCAACCTTCAGTGTCATTATGTACTCAGTGCATGTGTTAGTGCTTTACTGCTGTCTCAGGCTTTAACAGCATGAGCAAAACTTTCTGTGCTGCCTACAGGATCCACCCTCTCTGCTGCTCTGTGGGGATCTGTGCATGCAGGTTTTGAGTTTAACAACTACTCCTTCCCAAGAAAATGCTTTTGGCCTTACTACTAAATCAGCCATTTTCCAGCTACCTCAGCTGTGTGAAGTTATCTCAAGAAAAGGGAAGCTCTCTCTTCCTAAGTGGCTACTCAGAAATTCACAGCCAAGGAAATAAATATTGATTTAATTAGTTACTCCTCAAAGTTGACTGTCAGCCTGAACTCTTCATTTCCTTAGCAGAAGTGAGAGCAAGTCTTTTCTCATCTCATTTTCTGATCACACCAAACTAAGCATTTTTTTCCAGATGAAGCAAAATCCCATTCCTTTATTTCAGCAGAATCACTGATGTGCCCATCTGTCATGTCAAACAGGGTAAAACATGTCATTTTTCTCTTTTTCTCTCCACCCTAGGTGAGACATGTGCTGTACCAAATGATGATACCCTCGTTGGAAAGGCTGAAGACAGAATCCCAGGTCCTTCAAAAAAAGCTGGTAACCTGCTACAAAGTGTGTCTCAAGTGCTGCTTTCTCTCTGAGTGTCACAGATCATGGACATGTGCTTTTTTTTCCCAATAGAATGTGTCATAACGTCTGTAGGAAGTCCTGTTCACTTTGTCAGTGTTCAGCAAACATTTGGAACTTGGATGAGGGAACCTGCAAACATAAGTGATGAAAGGATTTGGCTCACCATGCATTTTTCAGGTATTTTTAGCAGTAGTCACTGACCAAAAATCCATTGTTATCCTTACATTGCTTTCTTATTCCCTTCAACATAAACTCATAAGAATGATGAGTTTTTACCAACATATTTTTCAGAATATTTTCCATATTACCTGTTTAATACTTGACTATATCTATGGTTGTAAGCATTTGTAGTATCTTGAGACATTTTCAGTCAACATCAAATTTTGAAAATAGCTTGATGTTTGGTTTTTTTTTTCCACCAAATGCAAGTTTAAATGTCTATTGTTTGTGGCTTTTTAATCCTTTTCTTTCAAGAGCTCTGTTTCCTATGGCTTTACTTCCCTAAATTATAGCTCAGAGTTTTGCCTTTTCATTTAGCTAGGTATGAAAATGAGTCAAATGCTGTATAAGCTACATTTAGAGCAGGAAAATATCCAGGACCTAAGTGGGAAAAGGAAATATTTATGCATACACATCAACTGTTCAGAATGAGGGCCCATTAGGTCTGTGGGAAACAGGCTCTTGATCATCTTTCTATAGATTTTTTTTTGTGTGTGTGTGTTTCTGGATTCTTTCTTCATATTCCAGCAAGTTGAATCACTATTGAAAACACATATACAATCGTTTGTCAGATTGACAAATAATTGAGATGGACTTTCAGTAAAGACTGAACTTTAGAATAGAGATCTCAAAGTTAGGTGAACCAAATGATAATCTTTTTTTTTTTTTNTTTTTTTTTTTTTTTTTTTTTTAAATGTTTTCCCCTTTGTTTAGGAAACTACATAAAAGAATATGAAAATTCCAATGCCTTGCTGAATGACAGCTACAGGATCATTAACATCACAGGATTCTTCTATGGATGTGGTCATGCAGTACAAAACAATCATCTCTACTATCAGAAGGGAGGAACCAATGTCATTCTGAAGTAAGTCAAAGATAGTTGGCATAAGACAAGTGAACTTGTGAAAGGAGGAGTGATGGGTTAGTGCCAGAGCTGAACCTCAGGAAAGCAGACAATTCTCCTTGTAGCATTTTGTGTTTCTTTTTGGTTCTACATAAATAGGAATAATGGTGGAATTGTTCAGAGCTCTTTCCAGAACAGAACTCATTATTTCCAATCTGTAACTAGAATGTGGGCCACTAGCCTTCCAATTTGTGTGTGATGTTGTGGGAAGAGGAAAACTGGGAGAGTAGCTCAGGACCACTACTCTGCTGTGACAATTCTTTAGGCAATAGGTCCCAGGATGCACAAGATGCCATGTGCAGAGAGGACAACAGATTCTCCTCTTGGCTATCCTGGAATCTAGCAGTTTCTATTGAACATTACATTGCTGTGGATGTTCTTCAAGTTGGATTCTTTGCTGTGCTCATAATCACAAGAAAGAAATGAGAACTGACTAAGGAAGTTTGGTACCAGAAGAAAGGATTAGATTTAGAACAAGCTGTGCATCTACCTGCATCTGAGTCAGAAGTGGTTCAGCTGCAGTGTGGGAGGTGTAGGTGGGTGGTTTTGAGACTGTGGCCCACTCATAAAAATTGGCTTTGCAGAGCCCTTGCTGTGCTCTGCTCTGGTGGGCAGCAGCATTCCCTGCTGCTGGCACAGAGGGATGCACTGAGGCACCTGTTCAGGACAGGGCGACCTGGAGAATTGCACATTCCACCGGGGAGGAGTGGCTCCAGTGTTTGATTTCCTCATAATAAGAAGTTTCTACTACTTTCCTGATATATCTCCCTGAACCAGAACTGGGAATTACATCTCATGTTTCAGTTTCTACTGAGGACAGAGACAAACAATACCAATCAATCCCCAAATCTCACCTTGTGGGAAGAGCCAAAGACAGTCCAAGGGCAAGTGAAAGATTGCTTGTGCTTTCAAGTTCTTACACGACTCTGATGTCTGAGCCAAGAACATTTACTATACTTTGATGTCTGTTCCCAAGCAGGTGTGAGTGCTCCCTTCCTATATTCATGTGGATGCCAAGGAATGTGAGCAAGCTGCAAGGATTCTATAATATTTATCCTGCCAAGCACAAGCTCACTTTTTGGCGGCCTCCTTCAAACATCTTTCAGCTTTTTCTCTGGTGGTCTGTAAAAGACCATCACTGTCTAAGCAATACAGTGTTAGGGCAGTGATTCCTCACCTTTGCTTGCATTCCGTTAATTGGGAAATGCCTTCATGTACAGATAAACACAAATTATTCCTGGAATTTTCAAATCCTCTCAAAGAGCTGCTGAGAAATGGCCTTTCTCTTCTGTTCTTCACTCTGAGATTATTTACCTTCAGCACAGACAGAATGAGGCACAATGTGACAGTGACATCCTTGAATTCGGGCTCCATAAAAGCTTCTGGGAATTGTACTGTTGTAATGGAAAGTATAGGTGAGGATCTGGGTAGTCCATTTTGCAAATGTTGAAAAAAACATTCAAAATTAGTTTCTTGTCATATTTAAAAGCTGATAAAACTAAGCTTGTCTGACCCTTGGCAGGTTTTCTCATGATGGTCAGACTCCCAACATTGTGATGGTTTCATTTTTATTTTGTTTCATAACATGCTTTACTATCTCTGTTATTTTTTAATGATTTCCTTGATATTAATGATGAGAAAAGTGTTTGTAGCTTGAGTTCGGGTGGTTGATGAAACTATTAGACTATATCTTGTCATTTACCTCAAGATGACAGAAGATTAAAGAATTTTGGAACCATTTGGAATTCTAGGCTGGAGTGTCCCTGACTGGGGAAGCCCAAGAGAAACTGAATGAAACATCACTCTTGCTCCCTTCAGGATTTTCACATATAACAGGAAAGATGAGGTGTGGTGTGCGGCAGAATTTGTGCATTTCTAATGAATCTTGAGATGCTTCCTATCTTGTTGGCTTTTTATAGAAAAGAATCCTGAAAAAGATTTGCAATTCTGATGACTAGTCCTGTTAAGAGCTGTCCTTCTAGCTCTTGCATGAGGTTATTTACAGATATGAAGCAATTAACAGGATTGAAAGGGTTGGCACATGTATTTCTCAAATATCCTCCAGCCTTTAACTGTTTTTATTACTGCACATACAAGCTGCTGGAATGTGGAGTTGCTGCAGATAAGCTTTTGCTGCACAAAAACTGAGGAGAATGATCTAAGTTGATTATTCCTGACTTAGGATGATTTTTCTAATATATGCTATCAATGTTGTTTAAACAGAAAAATTACTCTTACAGTTTTGTATGTTCCTGTGATTAAGCCTGTCTTTTCAGAAAAAAATACTTGCAAGTGTAGCAGATTTCCTTTATTGAGTAGTATTTTTTCCTTCCTCTATTTGAAGTATGGAGCTATACAGTGAGAGAGAAGTAACTGAAACGTGCCTCTTTGCAGAGGGCATTATTTAAAAAGATAAAGCCACGCTCTCCCTGACTTTGCTGAAGCCCAGTGTAATTGGGTGATTAAATGCTGACAGCAGATGTGTCTTGGGAGGAGCTGATTACCCTCTTAAACCAGTAGAGGAACATGATGTAGCTGCTCACTGTTCCTGCCCTCAGATTATCGACCTATTAAGGAATTTGAAGGAATAAAAACAATTTTGTACATCAGAGACAGAAGTATTTAGGCTGTCCCATTGAGGCCAGCATAAGGTCACAATTTTGGCTCTGCAAAAGTAGAATTTTTATTCCTTTGATGTCTGCTTAAGTAAATCACCATATTATCTGAACTGTTTTCATCAGAGGAACTCTCAGACTAGGTGAACTGTCCAGAATTCCTGCTGCTTTGGTCAATCACATTTTCTCCCTTTAGCTCCCACCTAGTCCAAAGCAACTTTTGCATAGATTCCATTTCCCAATTTTGGGCCTTCACCTGGCATCCAATTCTTTTTCACACACATTCCTTTTAGTTGCTTCTTTCATCCTAGTGATAATAAAGCTCATAGACTAAATAAAAGTGAAACCTACCAAAGCAAATCCAGGCTCTTGTGCACCTTTCAGATTGGTTATTACTTTATAATTTTCTTCTGGTGTTTTGGAAGGTTCTTTGGGAACTTAATCTTCAAAGACATCAGAATGGTCCTTGAACAAGTATTTTCAACACCTGTACCAGTGAGTGACCACCCTGTGTGTGTGATGAGCTCTGCTCACCTGTACTGAATCCTTGCTGTACCCCATTCCAGATTTGGGCTGGATAGACCCTCGCTGGGCACCCTGCTCATTGAAAATGCCTTACACCACGGCCGGAACTACCTCTTCTCCAACTCCAAGACGTATTTCAACATAGCAGTGGATGAGAAGGGTCTGTGGATTATCTATGCCTCCAGCACTGATGAAAATATAATGGTAGCACACGTTGATGAAGAAACGTTCTCGGTCATTCGGCACATCAATACCACCTACCCTAAGTCCAAGGCTGGTAACGCATTCATAGCATGTGGCATTCTGTATGTCACTGACACTAAGGACATGACAGTAAGTTTTGCTTTTGATTTACTGAAGGGGAAGCAGATTGATGCAAGGTTTGAGTTACGGTCTTCACAGTCTGTTCTTGCAATGCTTTCCTACAGCCTGCGAGACAAGAATTTGTACACGTGGGAGAACGGGAGCTTAATGGTATATCCAGTCCACTTTGGCAGATGAATGTATTTTCACATGCCACCTCTGACTAAAGGATCTATTTAAAGCTCTATGACATACATGTGGGGGTCTCTTAGCATCATTTTCTGTTTGCCAGTGGTGGTCTGTGAGTATAAAAGGGAGAATTTATTTGGTATAAAAGGGAGATAGGATGCCTTTGTATAAACATACATCAGTTACATAGGCCATCCTCACCTTTAAAAAAAATGTTGTTCATTATTACAGCTGGCACACAGCATAGACATACTTTTGTTTTCCCCGTTATTCAGCTGATAATTGTGTCTAATGTACATTGATTATTCCATGGTCATGTGCTCAGCAGAGACTATTTTTAACTTTTATTTAAAATCACCTCTGAGATAATTTTCTAGTCAGTGATGATGGTCTAATATAAACATCTGAATAATGGACTTTTGTGTACAAATACCTTTGGAACTTTCATCTAATTTCCAGGGATTCTCGGTGACCACTTTGTCTGGACAAAGGTTTAAAGCTGTTAAAAATAATGGGGGTGGAAATACTTGTTTAAATAGGAAAAGCAGAAAGCTTAAAATTTGTCAAGTCAAATGAAGTGTTAATAATCAAAAGCAAAATCCAGCTAAAGTACAAGGAAAATAGTAATAATGACATTAAATACTGAATACACATGAATTGTGTTTCTTAAATGGAGAGTTGGATGAAAAGTAGCAAGGTTTAAAATTAAAGACATAACCTTTATGATTAAAATTTCATTTTTAACAGTATTTGAGTTTCTAGTGTTGCTGCAGACTCTTCCTTGGCTCTCATTGCCACATAAGCAACACCAGTATAACTTGCTTATAACTCTTTAATTACAGTAAGGTATATTTCTAAAATAAAATGTCCCCATATTCATCTATACAAATGAAATCATAAATGAAGGGTGTACTTTTTTCCCCACTATTTTTATAATCTTAACTGCTCAGTGCCTTAATCTGTTAACCGTAAGTCAGAGACTGCCCATTCACATTCAAACTTTTCAGAGTTAGAGGTGAGAAATAATAGAAACCTTTTGATTTTAATTTTGTTCTGGTATTTCAGATTTCTAAAATTAACATTGGAACAAAAATTTCTACTGTTGTTTTATGTATCCAGATTCAAAATCATCCTCTTGGAAAACCCCTACGTGAACTTCTAAGCTGCTTGTGCATATTGCTCAAGTTCATGGAATGCACCCAAATACTTAGAAACAAAGTGTTATTTAAATCCTGAACTGCACTGAGCTGTTTAATACCTGTGTGATCCAGGCCCTGTCAAAGGGATTAATGAATTTGGGAGAGTCTGTGCCTGCAGAACCTTGTCTAGCATACGTGCTGTAAGAATTCTGCTGCAGCTAAGCTCCAGTGTGTGACACAGGGATGGCTGGGCTCTTCTCAGGATATTGCTGTTATCACTAAGGGCCTGCATGCTAAGGAGAGAGATGCAGAAGGGAACAAAAAATCATAATTATTATTTTAAACTAGTATTTAGATCAAAACTCACAGACTAACAATTCTATCTATACCTGTATAAAGAGTGTGACACTTCACACTCCAGAACTACAGTTCTGTGGGCTGCCTGTGACTCTTCTGGGCGGTGTGGGGGTTTTTGTTGGTTGTTTTTTTCATGTTTGTTTGATGGTGCTGTTGTTTCAAAAACTGAATTGTGCTACTAATAAAGTAAACATTTTCAGCTAAAATACCCCACAAAGTCAGCAATATACTTGGGCAAACACAGTTCAAGTCAGATGTGGTATTTTCTAGATAATGTACCTATCTCAAAGCACGGTAAACTTCTCCATAACATTGTTAAGACACTTGGATCAACCTCTTGGAGAAGGAAGGCCAGGAAATTCTACCTCTTTTCCTCTTCTTCTTGCAGCTGTGGAACTTAATTCTGTTAGCCTTGTACCTCTCAAGAACAGCTGAAAAGAAAATGTAAACAGCTAATCTCTTTTATTTCAGTACAGTCTGAGGTCAAGTTAAAGCTAACTCAGGAAGTATCGTCAATGTACTGGAGATTTAGATAAATCTGTTTAAATAAAAGGAAGAGTTCTAGAATGAGCTGTTCCATGAAATAAAAGTAATTTATTTAACTTACAAAGGGAAAACTAAACAGTGACATTTACCCTTCCTTCTTTTCATACTTCTCCTACTTCATAGGCTCCAATTTAAAATCACCTTTGGAGAAAGGTGTTTTTTATTCTAGTATATCTTACAATACAGCACAGACATCAAAATTTCATTGGAGGAATAAGACAGTTTGTTAACATTTAAATACACAGACATCCATTCCAGTCCTTGAAGAACATGTTTCTTGTTTACAACAGAAAAATACATCTGACAACAGTAGCTAGTTATATTACAAGCAAACAATATTGAACTCTGCATAGTTTATACAATATACTCTGGTAATAATTTAATTACCAGTTTTATCCACTATTTACTAGCTGGCCACATAAAGCCTGACATTCATCTGAAATGTGGCATTATATGTTCCATTGGTATTCTCTTAAAAGCTTCATTTAATGAAGTATTTTCTGGACAAATGATTTTCAAAACTAAAAGCTGACTAGAATGCTGGATGTCTTCACTACAAACATTTAGTGCTTACAATACATTCCTAAAGTAAAGGCAGGTGTCCAATAGAAAACATAGCTCAGAAAGAAAGGAAAATACTGTGCAAATTAAACCCCATCGCATTTAAAAATGTGTTGATGTGCAAGTTACAGTATCAACTGTGCAATAATACTAACTCAGCATAAAGTGATACATCTCTCACAGTACGTCCTTGATTGCACATGTTCCACGGCGTTTGCATCCATTACACTTTCTGCAGAAATCAAATACACTGAGTACCCTTAATTAAAACTAAACTATTTTACAATGAGAAGTTGTATACATGCTTCATTTAGTGGGAAAAACTGGAATAAAAGTAATCAGAATCACGTCAGAAATGCTTACTGACTTGTAAAGCCACAGTGCTTGTGGAGTGACTGACAACTGTCAGGATCTTTACAACACTCACAAAATGCAGCTTGTGGGTTACTGAGCAATAAACCCCCCATGACCAACAATACTGGGTTGAATTCCTTGTTTTTACAATCCAGTACATGCATTTCCACCCCAGTGATCCTTATGGGCATATTCAAAATATACCTGTCATAAAGTGTTAATTTCTCCCAATAATACTTAATGCTGAAGTAACTGCTTTGAAAGGAAACACAATGTTTTCTTTCCACAGTGCATATCACTGTGTTTTTAGCTACTTATAGGGACATTATAGAAACCAAGATTAGCTCACAGAAGGCTACAGAATGTCAAAAATGCCCGAAGGTACATTGAAAGCATTGGGAAGAACCCTCATTTTCAGCGTGCCATCTGCTCCACAGGAGAAGATACGATTGCCCTGCACAGTCTCAATCTGGGTGACACCAGCACCAATATTTCTGAAAAGGGATTGCTTAGCATGTTCATTTTTAAATGAATGAATTAAATTGTAGCCAGTCAGTCTCCACACCTGTATCAAAAGAATGACAAAAGGAGATGAATATTAAAGGATTTGTATTTTCCCCCCTAATGTTTCAGATTCCTGGCTGCTCTAAACTCTATTCAGCAAAGACAAAGGATATTTTTTGTTGCCTCATTGCAACAATTACTACAAGTCCAAGTCTTGAGAGGCTCCTGATGCAGTGTAAGGCTGCCTTACTGTGGACCAGCTGGGTATTGGACAGGGTGCAGCTTCCCTGTGTTACCTGAACAGAGTCCTCCTCCCAGCTTCCCCCCGTGAAAGCTGCAGAAATGGACAGGTTACATTTTCATCCAAGATGACTACTGTCAGCTTTCCTGCAGCTGGAAATGCTTTCCTGCTAAGGAATGCTGCAGAGAGTAAACTGCACAATTAACAAGCATGCAGAGTGGTAGGAAGCACAGCTGCCTGTTGTGCCCTAAGTAGCAGAAGCCTCATCAAAGCCAGGCCAGGAAAGCCCCTGTGAAGCAGTCCTCCAGCTAAAAGGAAAGAAACTGTATTTACCTTCTCTTTACCATGTTGTATTTCCTTCCTTTAGTATTCAGGTAAAATGCCCCTTAAAACAGGGACTGTATTCTGTATTTCTGTTTGGTGATGTTTTTTTTTGTTTTGGTTTGGTTTTTTTTCTCCTTTATTTTGTTTACTTGTTTTTATGTTGGTGTTTGTTTCTTGCTACTCTGACCTCTCAGTAGTTGTCTGGGGCTACAGCACCAGGAGAAAAAAGTAGAACTTGGTGATACAGAAAGTTTGCACAATGTTGAAGTTGCTGAGCGCCCCCTGTGTTACAGAGATATGTCCAACAGCAAAGCCAGAACATTTTTAAGTGAGAGAAAAACAAAGGTAAGATTTCAGAACCATGCAGTTTGCTTTATCCACTTAAAATTAGTCTCACAACCTTAAAAAGACTATTCTTTAGTGGAGGACAAAACCTACTTGCTTTATAAGTCTGCCAGTATATTTCAGTTTACATTATAAATGTAAAGCAAGCAGGCTATACATCAAAGGTAGGTTTGGGGTTTGTTTTTGTGTTGTTACTGCATTCATCTGGCTGCTTACACACGACAATGCACTACTTCAGCCAAACACCCTCCTGCAGAGCCCAGCTCCTTTATCTGGCCTTACCTTCATGTTGCCTTCGGCCGAGCCCGTGACAAAATAGTCCTCGGAAGGATCCAGTGCAAGGGCTTTAACAGCTGACTCGTGTGCTTGGAAGGTGAAAAGGATTTGCCTCTGTCTGATGTCAAAGATGCAGATATATCCCTTCCTACCTCCAGAAATGAGCAGTTGATGCTTGGGTGCATACTGAAGTACTGTGGCACCGTGGTCATGACAAGTGAAGGCTGAAGAAGAAGGATGTCACAATTTAATAGATTTGAAACTGTAAGTGGCTCTCAATCTAAATAATGCATTTCTTCTTTAAATTTCTACCTGAATATTTTCTGACTTTGCAGACACATTTCTTCATATGGATTATGTCTTATCAGCTGACAGCTTATTGCTCTCCTAAGAGATACCTAGATCTAATGCACAAGAAAGCATGATATGCAGTCTAGAATACAGGGCCATACGTGAATGTAAAATTTGAGAAAATATAAAATTCACCATATGAAGTTCAGGTAAATTCCTGATTTAAAAAAAGTATAACTGATCTTAAGCAACCTGGTCTAGTGAAAGGTGTCCCTGCCCATAGCAAGGGGAGTGGAAAGAGATGATTTTTAATCCAAACCATTCTATGATGTTCTTTTTTCATACTTTTCCATACACAGCAGATTAGCATCATGCTAGAGAACATGCAGAACCAGTCTGGTGCAAGTACTAGTATGCAACACAAACTTAGACCTGTTCCCCAGTCTAAGGTTTTCCCCTTGCCCCAAATGCACACACAAGCTGTATCTCCTTAGTCAGTATGAAGCAGAGGTTTCCTTTTCACCACACTACTTACCATGTACAAGACTGTTACTAGATGAAACCAGGGTGTCCCAGAGGCACACGTTTCTGAGGGAGAAAAAACCAAAATCATTATGGCCTATTGCCAAGTGATTCATGGGGTGACATGACTCCAAAAGTGTTCATATTTTATATCAGTCTAGAAGGCAGAATTGAACCCCCTGTAGTCATTGGAGAGCATTTGCAGAGAACTAGGAGTTTTAATTATTTTCTTTGCTTTTTTATTCCTCTTAGTGGAACTACACCTTCCACCCTTAAAATGTGTACTGATCAAAGGTTGTGTCAAATAATTATGAAAAGAATTATCCTGCTTTGCTTTATCCAGATTTCTACCTCCAGCAACAGCATCATGGCAAAGTAGTTGCATTTGGAATACAACTTAAGAAAAAACTGGTTAGCTATTGATCACTCCTCACACAAACTAAGCTTAGAACAATGAACCTTAAAATGTCAGCCACACATTAATGCCCAAGAGCTTAGCAAGTTAAGGGAGATGAATCAGTAGTTTTGAAATTCTCCATTGTTTCTTTAAACACACCTGTTATCATTGGATTGTCCTGATGTAGCAACTAGACTTGAAGAGGTTATAAATGCAAAGTCACTTGTGGTTTTACTGTGGCACTGCCAACTCTATTAAAAAACAAAACAAACAGAAAAGTGCAATCTTAGCAGTTGTTATTTGCATCAAAAGTAACTACTGTCAGTCTCATGTCAGTGATAACAGAACAGTCTTTGAAATAAAGCTTAAAAACTGACAGTTTGAAACAGAAGGGAAAAATGGATTAAAATCCAGTATAAAATGAAAAGATACTGCAATAAGTGACAAAGATCAAATCCACAGTATAGTGTAAGACAACAGCCTGAGTTTTAAATTAAGGACCGTCTTCATGTTAAGTAAAATGTATTGTAGAATGTATTTTTACTAAGTTTTGGGGTTATAGTCATTAGTTGTGGCTCTGATTTTTAATTTAAACAAGGGTAATGTTGAAGGAGTATTTGTAATTACACTGTATTGTGGTATTGTGCAATTGGTTTTCCAAAGATGTATCGTTGAAACTCTGCAGTTGTTTTGATGAGGTGTGCCAATTAAAAAGCAGCAAAATCAAATATGTCACGAAATATGTCACATTAAAGATGTACACTCTGGGCCTGTCTCAAGTTTCAAAGAATTTGCTTTCCTCTACAATAATAATAACAATAAAAAAATTCTGTTTACTTACCAGGTAGGGCTTAGGATTTGAGGTGGTTTGGTTTACTTGCCAAATACTTAGAAAACCTTCACCATCAGCAACACCACACTGCAAGGAACAAACTGCATTTATTAGCATGACATGGTAGTTACTGGATGCTTCATGACAGTAAACTGCTGACTTCAGGAAAAAACCCACCTGAATCACCAAACTTTGCCTGCAAATTGAATATCAGTAACAATGACCATCAAGCCAAAAAAAAATTAATTTAGAAACCAAGTGAGTTCAGTGTTAATTGTTTAATGATTATTTAATGATTGATACTCTCCTGCATGCTCAGTTCTTTTCTGGGAATGGAGAAAGCATGGAAGCTTATCTTTCAAATCCTAATGTTAGATGCAAAAGCTAACAAAGGCATCATTACTCCATGACTCTACTTGAAAATGCTTTTTTTTAAGATGCATGACAGCACACCGTAAGAGCATGATTAAAAACAATTGTGGAAAGATTGTAGTCATGAATGGTAAAATGACTGAGCTATATTTAATAACCAAAATGAGTAACATTTAATATTGTATATTCTATGCTGCATGGTCTGTATTTTACAAAATAATTTTAGAAATATTTTCTGTATTTTCTCTTTTTAGTTGAGTTTCACGAGTCCTGCCTGAATGACCTTCTCGTGAAGCACAGTAACAAGAAGTACATTTTAATTTCTGGCTTAAGATTGATGCCCACATAATGGTAAGATTGCAATATCTCAAAGCACAATCAAAACACATTTTGAGAATAAGTTTAAATGACATTCTATGCCACCTGAAAATAGATATGCTGAGAGATACTTTATATTTCCAGCTATTTCACATCTACTGTTTTATAGCTATGTACAGTCATGTCCAAACACCTTTAATTCACTTTTTATAGCTTTTTACTATAATGCAGTTAAATATTTTTTCAGTAAAAATGCAGACAAGACCTGTTAAAATAACAGAATGGGCAAAATGAAAAACTGAAGAAGTGGGTATTCCTCTCAATTTCTTTCTTTCTCCACTCCTCTTTCTGCATTTCATATCTCTGACAGAGTCCCTTCTGTCCAAAACATGTCTTTTTGTACTCTTTCTGCCCTCCATTCCAGTGGAATACACTCAAAACCTTCAACTCATAGGCTGAATTATCCCCGAATTACTAATAGGCTCTTCTAGGTCATACATTCTGTGAAAACTTTATCTTGGGCAGAATGCAAAGTGGGAGGCATTTCTTGAAGATCTGTGCCTACATGGATTGACAGCTGGACTTGACAATCTTGGGGTCTTTTCCAGCCTTAATAATTCCATTGTTGATACAGGTGTGCATCTATAAAATAAGGAATGTCCGTAGTGGTTTTTTTAATATTAATTTAAAAGGTCACCACATGAGAACACAGTTCTGAAGAGGGAGAACAAATGGTGTGAAAATGTGGCAAACAGAATATGGGATAGCAGTGTGGAGCTGAGAGAAGAGAAAGGAGAATAAGGGTCAGGGGTTATTACAAAGCTCCCACATGCAGCCAAAATGCAGGACACAATATCATTGTTCTAAGGCATCCTATCAGTTCTGCATGGCAGCAGTTAAAACTGCTTCAGAGGTCACAGCAGAACCAAATATTACCTTATGAATAAAAACTCCAACCCCCCTCCCCCCAAACCCTGCATGCTGTGCTTACCTTATTTCCCTGGGCATTGAAATACATCCTTGTCACCCTGGCATTCCCAGCCTGCTGGAAGCACACCAGCTGCTGTGGCCTTGTCCACTCAAACATTCGGACACTTCCATCCTGTGCTCCTGTAAGATCTGAGATTAAAAGATCATCATTAATAGTACAGTACTGTGTAGAAAATTATCAATTTCATACTAGTGATTCACTTACAATACTGGTGGACTGGATGTGAAGCCATTCTCTTGACGTTATTCAGATTTCTTTTAATGAGCTTTATATGAAACAAAGAAAAATTAAAACAATTTTGAAAAAGACATAAACACACTATTCAATTTTGGTTTATACTATCATGTGGTGAGTGTCCCCTAGTTAAAAAAAAAAAAAAAATTAAGCTAACATTATTTGAATGGTTCTACACCGAAGTTCCCATAAGAAAGAAAACCCCCCAGATTGTCCCATTATTTTCTATATCACAATAATTCTGTGCCACAGTATTTGAGAAAATGCTTAGCTTGGCCTATCTTTTTAGGCAGGTCTTGGTCACTGTTGGCCTTTTATGTCAATCCTGGACTGACAGTATGATGACCAATGCACATGGGTCTCTCTACTAAATAACAGACAATAAACAGCCGGCTCTCCTGAGCTGCACACACACAAGTACTCACCACACCAGCTCCAGTGCTGGTTTGCCCAGTGCCTAGCCAGGGCATGGATGGAGATGGCTGGATCTGACTCACACCAAATGAGGGGGCAGTTGAAGGAGCCAGCGTTGTGGTAGAACCACGGAAGTCAACGTCATCGGAACTGTAAAAGAACAGTCCTGCTCTAGACAAATGCTTCTGTGCTCCTCATGATCTTTGCTGATTTCTCAAGAGCATAATGGCAGTGGGTAGAGGAAGTGACAATAATGAGACTGTAAATTGATAATTCCTGCACTTATGCAGTACAAATTCCCTCCATGTGCCCCAAATCCTTTCATGTTTAATCTTAAGAGATGATCCCAATATAAGAATATAAGCTCCCTTGAGAAGAATATTGTTGGGCTGTTCCTGACCTGTGTGTGCATTGTGCAGGGAGCTGGTTCAGAGGAGTGCTTGCTGAAGCTGATGCATTCAGTTCTCAGCACAGGAATGGAAGGGACAGGAAGAACCAGCACCAGCTGCCACAGCTGCCCTCCACACTGCACTGATGCAAGGTAGCACTTTATTACCTTATGCACCATGTAGGATTTTACTTCACTGTGCAGTGCAGATATGCCTAAAGACAGTAATTATTATCTTGCTTTCCCTCAGTCGCAAAGCAATCTGTAACTTACTGAAGAAGAGTAATTAACGTTTTTTGTATGCTCCATTTGTTCTCATACAGGTAATATAGACACAGCCTCACAGAAAATCAATACTCTTATTAATATAACCACAAAGAAACAATCCTACCTTTTAGACTCTCTGTCATATTCTTCCCCAATCCATATAAATGACTGAGCAGCCAGTAGAGCTGAAATATCAAGTTCTTGAACATCATGTGTAGATGCCAAAACAATTTCATTGCTGTTTGCCTATGCAGCACAAATACAAAATTTATACTAACTATAATTAAGATCTTTTATTACATTTCTTGTAGTATTTGAGGCTTACCTTGTTAACTGCAAATGCCATTATCATATCTGATTCTTTGTGAATGATTTTTGCTTTTCCTCCAGGGTATCCAAGATCTGCTTCAACCTACAAAACATTTATAAAAACTTAAATTAGCGTGAAAATCCATTTTGTAGTGGTACATTCAGAGTGCAAAAATCTATACAAAATTCATGCAAGAAAAGTTCAGTGGCCTTAGCATTGTTTCAGTAGCTAAACTTTAGACTTCTCATACTCTTTGGTGCTCTAGAAGCCAAAAGTGATATTTGAGTGTAAGAAACACGAAGTTGTGTGTGCAATACTATTTACAAGGTGTTCACTCATCCCAATTATCAGGACATCTGAAGTTAGTTCATGGATTAAAAGCCTGTCACACAGACTACACAGAACACACAGCTTCTGTTAGTCACATTAGAAAAGAAAAGCCAGTTCCACAGAACTTTTAAGAATGTGCTAGAGGTTTGGGAGAAGGGATACTACCTTGTTTTTGTGATCTTCTGCTACGCAGTTTTGTTTGACCTGCTCCACACGATCTTCTACAGACTACATAACATCACACAGTCACAAACACAAAACACATGCACAAACAAATATAAAAAAAGAATGAAACATTCCAAACTAGATTTTAAAGGCCACTCTGTCAGTAAATGATGACAAATGTATTTTTAACTTTTTATAAAAGGCACAGAAACTAGGACAGGAATCTAAACAAACTCACTTAAAATGTAATGCCTCCTAGATGAACACAAAATGTATGATATAGTAAATAAATGGAGGAGTAATACACACACAAACTCCATACTTACTGTATTTCTAAAAGATATTAAATCATATACTTATTTCGCATGATATTTACTTGTTGGCTTAAATTTTCAGTTAGAACACAACAGCTGTAACCAGTAAAATTTGCAAAGCCCCATATTATATATTACTATATAATATTACTTTTATATGTATATATTCCTCATGCATATATACATATACAAAAATGAATAGCACATTTAAATTTTTTCAGTATGACACACCAAACAAAAAAAATTCAAATTTCTTTGCTTATTATTGTTATTGCAAATGTTCTGTTTATCAGGATAGTATTCAAATACATAAAGGTGAGCTATGTCTTGTTTAAAACCATTTGGTTCAGTTGATATCCCAATCAACAACATGACAGTCATGTTGATTCTGAAAAAAATCCAAACATTATTAAATGAGAGGAACTTAAATGTCAATGAAAAATGGGAAGAAAAATTAAATACTGAGGAGACTGAGAAACAGTTATAATTGAGCTTTGCTTTTTAAAAAAAAGTTACATCCTTTGTTTACCTCACTCTGCTTTCTTTTCTTTGTGAATATATATCTTATGAAAGTCTCCTGAAGAAGTTCTTGCTTCACGAGAAAATGCCAGAGCCTTTTTGCTGGAAGAGCTGAGTAATCCTTTGACCTGGATAAAGCAGAAGAAGGAAAGAAACACAGAGTATCTGGAGTTGGAAGGGACCCACAAGGATCACTGAAGTCTAACTCAAGTCTAACAATTACACTGTGTGCCTGAGAGTGTTGACCCAGCACTTCTGGAACTTTGTTGGTGCTGCTGTCCCAGTGCCCAACTACCTTCTGGGTGAAGCATCTTTTTCTATTACACACCAAAACCTCCCCTGACACAGCTTCAGGCCATCCCCTCATGTCCTGTCACTGTCAGCAGAGAGCAGAGCTCAGTGCCTGCCCCTGCTCTTCCCCTCAGGAGGAGGCTGTACCTGCAGTGAGGTCTCCCCTGAATCCCCTCCAGGCTGAACACAACCAGTGTCCTCAGCTGCTCCTCACAGGGCTTCACCTCCAGACCCTTCACCATCCTCATTGCCCTTCTTTGGATGCTCTCTAATAGTTTTATATCCTTATTATATTGTGGTACCCAAAACTGCCCCAGCAGCCAAGGTGAGGCCACCCAGTGCAGAGCAGAGGGGACAATTCCCTCCGTTGCCTGGCTGGCCATGCTGTGCCTGATGCACCCCAGGACACTCTGGGCCCTCCTGGCTGCCAGGGCACTGCTGAGTCATTCTGCACTGTTGACTCAGTTGTAGTTTAATATATTGAGAAAAGCAAGCTATTTTTGAGTCGAAAACACAGTTGAGTATCTGCATTTACAGACACCTCCAGGCATGACACTGTCTAAACACAGGAGGATTAGCCTCAAAAGGACCTTAGTACAACAGTCTTTCTCCTCCCCCAGACATCTCATGTGTTATATAACTCCTCCATTGCTGGGATAGGGTGAGAGAAAACTGCTAGTGAAGGGATAGTAAAGCAGGTTGAATAGGGTGTTCCCAGCAGCAGCCACTGCCCTCCATTCCTACAACCCCTGCTCCTTCCTCATTTTCCTTTCTTGTTGCAGCTGTGAAATGTGCAGCAGAGTAAGTAAAGGCTGCTGCAAGAGACAGGCAGCTGCACAAAGAATGAACAAAAATGTAAAAAGAACAAGAATGTAAAAAACGGCTTCTGTTGAACATGGCATACTAGATCAAAGAGCCAGACAACCTTTGTTTGGCTGTTTAACATGAAGAGGAAATACTCTTTAGAATTTCTGTAATCAAAGAATGTGTTTTTGCTCAGAAAAAAATACTTACTTGAATGGTGTGTTTTCAGGTTCAATCATTGCTTTATTGCGGAGAACAGCTGGTCCTGCCCCTACACCAAGGTCACTGGGGTAAGTATTGATGTAGTTTGGAGGTGGGCCTTCAAATTGGTCCATTCTATCTTGAAGAATCTGTTCCCAGTGCTCTAAATTTTTTATTACAGCAATGCCCAATGGAGATGTTACAGGCAGATCTAAATAGAAATATGAATAAAGTAAGACTCAGAGAAAAAAACCCCTAGTTACAGTGAGCATAAAACCCCCATGATAACATAACCATCCAAAAAAATCTTGAAAGGAAATGTACATGTTGGCAATTGTCATAAATAAGGTATTTAATTATTTGAATTTTAGAGCTAGAATTAAAACATGAAGTCTGACAGAAAGCCACATACACAGAAAAATAAAATATAAAGCAGGATTTAGCTTACCGGTGAATTCCAGACCAGCAATGGGAAAGAAGTTCTTAATGTTGTGCAGGACTAATTTTACCATTGTCAGATGTAGAAGAGCCCAGCTGTATAAAAAGAATAGACTTAGTCTTGTTAAAAAAACATGAAGAGTTATCTACAGAGTATTTTTCTTCTTCAAGCAAATACACAGGTTAGAAAGGTTCTATTTAACCTGCACCTCATTCAAAAACTCCATGCTTGAACCATTATTCTAGAGCTGGCATTGTGGTACCTCATGTTGAGTCTTAAAAATGAAAATGGGTGTTTCTCAGTTGTTTTCTCCTCCCCAAAATACTGCAAACCACACAACTTAAACTTCCTAATCCCTTTTTTTTCTGGCAAGTAAATGGGGATCTGTTGTTGTGACAAGTATTTGTAATTTCTTTAATCCTATTGCCATAGGTAAATCTTCTCACAGTACTAGAATTGCTTGACTTATGCTGGATGGTGCAAAAGAATTTCTTTTTAAATTTGGAAGTAAAGGTAAGCATATGACATAATTATTTTAAAGTAGTGAGAGTTATTGCTGACCTGTAAGAATTGGCATCTGTGTGTTCCTGGATCTGCACATCAGAGAGGAAAGCATCATCCTCTTCCTCATCACTGTGAATGCTTTCATCAGAATCGTATATAACACCACTGTCTGACAAAGGGAGAAAGGGCTGCAATGCAAAGCAAAAGTCTGTATAAAAACAATATTCTTGTCTCTTCTCTGACTTCACTATGACTCTCGTAGAGTTTACATGACAGCAATTTAACCTATAATTCAATGTCCCTAAAAATGTAAGTAATTCCTGAGGGGGAGAAGTGTTAATCACTATTATTGACAAGAGCATGTTTTGAAAGTTAAGTAATAGACTTGTAGGCTCTTTATCTTTTATTATGAGGATAATACTCTGCATCTTACTACTAAGAGTGCTCAAAATTTTCACTTTATTTTTTGTCCTTTAAAACTTAATGGAATTTTCAATTACCTTTGCCATAAAATAGTCCCACATGCTGAGTTCTGGAGGAATAAACTTTTCTTTGTAAGAGGGTCTTTCTGCAGGTACAGGTGGTGGTACATTGCTGTCTTTTACTGGTCTCCCTGGCACCAGCATTCTCATGTTAAACCGACGGCGGTGTTTATCCATTTCTTCTGATGGAAGAGGAGGTGCTAAATTCAGGTAATTAAAAAGGCTGATATTAGTATTGCATCTTTAAAATGTCTGTATTTTATTACTCAAGCAACTAACACCATTGTTATTGGTACCAATTTCTACTGATTTAGAATCAAAGCCAAACTAAATAAAGTAAGTGTAATCATAAAAAAGTTTCATTATGATAAATTCAATAACTGTGGCATTTAGACTTTGGATATATTATGAAAAATACATTTTACTTTACATTTATGTACTGGATGAAGTTCTTAGGAGATGTGGCTTTTTAAAAGTCTTTTAGCTGAAAAATTTCTCAGGAAAGAAATAAAGAAACTCAAACCTCATTAAAAAATAAAGTAATATGTATAATATCACTAAACAGTATGCTGATTAATTAGCAGTTACTCAAATACAAACTAAGGAATTAGGGTAGCAAAGTAAATTTGAATAGAAATTCAGGCATTTTGAGAACTGAAGTCTACTTTAAAGTGTTCTGGTTTAAAATGCCTTAATAGTAACCAAAATATTAATTTGGATTTTGTTTTTCAAAGTGTTATTGGCCAGGCAACATTGAAGATCACACTTACTTTATTGCAAGGGAGCTAGGTATCTAAAAACTATTCTGTTTGTCCAAAAAAGCCACTACCAACACTCATCTACACTGCAAGTCTTTACAAACCTTCGTTACCATCCTCTGAAACATCAGAAGCTGTAGCAGCTTGAAGGTTAAAGGAAAACAGAATACATCTCAAATGAACACAACTTACAGAAGTTATTCATGCTATCACTTTATGAAAATAACTGCTCTAAATGAGTTTAACTTATTCCATGAATGACAAATACCTGTTGTGCATATTTATAATGGTGCAATGCCTTATTACTGTTTGGTTTTATATTCTGGACAGGGAACGTCTAATTTTTGCATTAGTTTCAAGCCTATGGTGAATTAAAAGTCTGTGTTATTTGAGTATTGATGAAGTATAACACAAATAATCTGTCTTTGTCTTCAGACTCTGAATTCAGTCTCCACTTTTGCTTTTTCTCATGCAGCGTATTAACACTTGCTCATCTGTCTTTGTAAAAATCCTGGGTTTAGTTGGAGCTTACAAATGCATGAGCTGTTTTTCTGCCAGATGATGTTGGTATTTCTTCTCTGTGGTCTTGTGCTAGGTGAAATCCTACCTTGCAATAGGAACTGATTTCAGAAATACCATTTCCTAATTATTGCATTCATTAAATAACAACACTCAACTCCCTTATAAAAAAACATGATTTATATCACCTGGTTTTTTTTCCCCTAAAAATAATAGCTGATAGTCCTGGAAAATGTTGTAAGTAAGCACCTAATATTACTATTATTACTATACATTTTTTCTGGCAAATTCAAAATGTGCTGGATGCCACTACAAGGGACAACTGCAAGGCAATTATTAGTTTCAGCTTTTTAGATAATGTAACTATTCTCTTGCCTGTAGTTTCCTAAATTCTACTTTGGCCTTTAAAAGCAGGGAAGGTGTCACAATAGGACATGGAATGAAGGCACAGCACACAAAGTGAGCTTCAAAGGCAGGAAAGAGAAAGTTTATTTACAACTAGGTTTTATATAGTTTTCCAGGGATTGCCCCTGGATTGGAGGGAGAAGTTGCCACCTCTCCATCCACACTAGTCAAGACAAAAGTCCATCAAATGTCTCTCCTCGAGAGAGGAATGTAAACACAGACTGTTTTTCCTACCAAGTCCTTGAAAGGACTCCAACACGCAAACATTCAAACAGCTTTAGAAAACCCAGAAAACTTTAGAAAACTCAGGTGGCTGTAAAACTGTCTGAAGGGAAGGTTCTCCCAGGCTATCAGGAGGCGCAGGGCTGTGGCAGGAGGCGAGGAGCAGTACCTGGGATGCTCTCGGACTGCCGGCGCGGTTTCACCAGCAGCTTGACGCCGCCCCCGAAGACGGCGGCCCACATGCGGCCGTTGAGCGGGTGCGCCGCCAGCCGGAACAGCTCGTTACACGAGTTGGTGGCCAGGGCGTGGATCAGGAGGCTCAGGTACACGGCCACCACCGCCTCGCACAGCAGGATGTTCAGCTTCGGCTGGTCTTCGTCCTGAGCTGAGCTTAACAGGTTGATGAGTGAACTCACGCCTGCAAAGTGGGGAAAAAAAATCTGGGATTAAATGAGTAGGAGGACAAATGGAGACAGAGAAAACATCTTACCTCTACACTTCATGGTAAACACTAGTAGCCACATGATGCTTTTACTCAGATGAAACATACTATTAACAGTTTTCTTAAAATCATGAAGATCAAAATTATAAAAAGCCCTCTTGGGTCTGGGACTTTTGCATTGCATTTCTCTGCAAATATTAAGGGCAGTTCAGCGTGCCTATGAAATTCTTGCACCAATTCCACAGTTGATGCTTGTACATTGGAATCAGCTGCTTTGATGGCTATACCAAGTACAGCATACATGTAGGACAGTACTGTGGAGACAACAAAAGGTAGCATTGCTAGGTTAGGCAGATTGGAGGAAAATGTTTTAGGGTGACAAATTGTCATTAAGTTTATCCCAAAGATCATGGTCTCTTCTTCAAGCAAGATGTTTGCCATATACAAAGTTAACTTTTACTTGTTTTGATATGAGAAAAAGTGAAAGGGTGTTACTATTCTGAGAACTAAGTTAGAAACATCTGTCATTGATTATCCACTATTTCATCCCTCATAAAGGACAGTGAAATAATTCTGGCACATGGAGCTGGTCCAGTGGAGCTAAAAGTAACCTTATTTTAGTCTCACCAGGCCACTGAGCAGGAGATGAATTTGGAGTTGCGTGCTCTTCAATGCTTTCTGTCCTCAATCTGCGTCGATCGCTCAAAAGCAGTCCTTGATAAACCATCCCAGTAAACTGATTTGCTTCTGTTTGACTGCTACATACAAATAAATTTTTTTCTGATGAGAAAGTGAGTGTCCCAAGTGAGAATGCCATCATATTTTCCTACTGTTTATTGAAAAACCCTGAAGGGTTGGTAGTATTTTATCTGTGTAAAACTGACCGCACATATCAAAGTTAGCAATGTTTAATGTGGACAAATATCTTTACTCATACACAAACATTTAATCCCTTTTTAAGTCACATGCAGGAAGAATTTCCATTTAGGATGCACAAAGTATACTGCAAAAGTAGGACTGTATGAAAACTTTCCTCTTTACCTGTAACTGTGGCTGTCACATAGTGCTTGATAAATGGATGCAGAAAGTGAAGCTGCTAAAGAATGAAGTGTGTACACCTAAAATAGAGAGAACCAATAAGCTGTATGTTTTATATAAAAGGTGAGTAAAATAAATTGCTTTCTAAAGGCTATTGGAAAGGTGTTCTGCAGCACTATCCTAATTTTAAAGGAAGTGCAAGAAATAGTAACTGAATGTTACTTTACGTTTACAGCACAGAGCATAGAAAATCACAACTGTTTGTTCAAGATAATCTGATGGCAGTCAACACCTTCTAATATTATGTCAAGATGATTAACTTCATTCTAATAAAGAACAGCCACAGTAAATGAGCATATTGAAGCAATGATTAAGCATGTCCTGTTATGACAATGAATTTTATGGACTAGTTCCTGGAAGCTGTACTATATAACACTGTAGTTCAATGTAGTAATAGCTATTCAATATACATAAAATACAAAAAGTTTGTGTAGTCATGATATAATAGTTTTATCTACAATCTCTTTTTTTTTACCTCAGTTATGTGCTTATAAATTCCATTAGTCTCCAGGGGTAAAAAAAATAACTGGTTCTGCCTCACAATGCAACAAAAACAGTCCAGTTCTTAAAAAGAGGAAATGCAAGGATTTCTTGGAAAGTTCAATGAAATCTGCAGTGTAAAGAAAATGGTACTGTCCAACTGTTAAAAAAGCAAACTTCCCTAAACTCACCCTGTACTCATTCCTGTCTTTTCCTACTATCTTTCCATTTCATCAAACATTAGGCCTTAGATTAAAGCTATGAATTACCTTGACATCTTCAACATTAGGATGTGGTGGCGATTTCATCTGCACAATAGTGTAAAGTATATCATGGATGTGGTTGTTTAAGTACAGCACAGGATTAGCTATTACAGTTTTTGTGGATGCTATGCTTGCAGAAAGCAGTGGTAGTGTTGTGGGTAGTGGAAGTGGAGACTGAAGTTGCTTTACAGTAGTTTCCTGTTTAAAAGAAAAGACTCTATTTAAAATCATTGCTTTGAAAAAAATTAAAAATAGAGAAAATTTTACACCTTAAATATATTTCCCAGGCTTTTAATCCTCTTCCACTTTTGCCTACTCAGTACAGACAAGATTTTACTCTCAAAAGGAAGTTGTTATTTATTACAATAACAAGTTTCAGACCTGACAGCCAAGTTTGCTTGAGCACATTTTAATTTCATGCAGGAAGAGTATTTTCATTAGGAATTGTGGAGATTGTCTGTTAAGAACCACTAACTAAAAATGTACTTGCAGTAGCACAAGTTGATACAATAGTCCTTGCTCTGAGTTTAGAAATAAAGCCAAATTTGAACTCATCTGAGTTTCTCAAGGGGAAACAAACAAAACTTAAAAAAAAATCTTTAATGTACATTCTAAGCCAAGTACCACCAAAACAGCTGTTTGTTGCCTCTGTTTGAAACAGGAGAAATCCAGGACTAGAGTATGTTAAGTAACTTGCCTAGTATCAGATAATTTGCTGTAGCTCAGTGTAGTAATTGCTATTCACTGTAAAACATCTCATTTTGTATGAAATGTAGAAAATGCCATAACAGAGTAACGAGTGTAGTACCCTCTCTGATTTTATATTATTTGTTGAGCCTTGAAGCTAAGACCTCATTCCTTTTAGCTCCTTTGCATGATCTGCAGAGGTCTAGGAATGATATTTTCTTTTATTTCAGTAACTGTGTATTTAATTTATTATATAGGTACCTAGAAATTGTGACCAAAATTGTCTTAGTAACACATACAATGCTGCATCTACCGTACAAAACAGCAACATTTATATTCCATAATCGTAAGTAGCTTGATCCTCAGTGTCACATATCATTCTTCAGAACCAAATAATCCATACTGGGAAATGCAGTACACTAAATAGCAAGTACTTTCTCCAAGAACATTAAAATGATCACAACCATTAGACTTGCAGAACATTAGCAGCATCTGTCTAGGCACAAAGTCATGCATTTATCATAACTGACAGTCTAGAACTGTTCATATTCATCAGTAGAAATGAGTTGAATTTGCTTTACCTGCTGTGACTCCTGCAGCAAGAACTTCAGCTCCATCCTCACAGATGCTAAACCTCCACCTTGTGCCCCATGAAGACTACAATAACTGAGAAAAACCCTGAGAAGAGCTTGGTTCTTCTGCAGCCACCACTTCCGTCTCTCAGCGTGCTCTCGCTTTGCCTGTAACCTCCGCCGTTCGATCTGGTGCCGTTCGTATGAGCCGATGTCTGGCTTATCCATGATATCTTCGGGGTCAAGCAGATCCCCATTTACTTTGGTATATGTTTTACAGTAGTCTTTGTCCCCTGCATCGTGGTTGCATATTTCATGCATAGCAGCAATCTCTTTTTCCAGCCAGTTGTACAGCTGAAATCTGAGCTTTCCTCCATCCACTTCATAACCGGTAGCCAAAGTCCTCAGTTCAGTCATAAGGATTTTCAAACAGGCTCTGAACTTCAGTTGCTCAGCAATAACATCAACCTCAGTGTCTCCTTCCTCAGAAACCTCCCCACGTGGGGTTTGAGCCATGCTGGTGTCTGAGGTCCTCTCATCTTCACTCTTAGAATCGGACTTTTTCATCATTATCCCAACATCCTTGTCTTCTTCATCTGACCCATTTTTGTCTTCACCCCAATCAAGAGTCAGCGGCTCATCATCAAATTTTACTGCTGGTTGACTCCAGTCAAATTGTGCTGAAGATTCAGCAGTACTCTCCAAAGCAAAGGAAGTTGAAATGGGTTTTGACCAGTCTAGATCAGCACTTCCAGCACCATCCTGTAGGGCTTTGGAATCTGAAACATCAGCCTGGATAGAAGGACTGGATGAATCCTTTTCTCCAGCTACAGTAGACTTTTTCCTTATTTTTGGAATTTTGGAAAGAACTTCAAGGGCTAACACAGGGCAGCCCACCTTAAAATGAGCATTTGCAGTAGTGAAGAATAATTTTCTTTCTATAAGATTAATTTTATCAACAAAGCTTTTCTCAGTTTTTAGACCTAAGGTGGCCAGAGTTCCTTCTGGTGAGCTGAAGTATCTTCGGATGAGCAAAGGGTGGGTCCGAAGATAGTTGTAGAAACTGAACACCACTGGATTGCAGGATTTGACAATAACTGAGGAATTAAACAGATTTATTGAAAATGCCTTTTAGATGGTATTATTCTGATTTGTAGTTATTTCTTGCATTAGAGATTTATCAAAACACAAAGAAAATTTTGGGTCTAGTTACCAAAATAAATGAAATAATTAGTTATTCTCCACAAAAAGAATAAAAGTATGAGCTGGATGAGTAGAAAGATACAAATTCTATAATTTGCCTTGCAGTTACATTGCACTCAGCAGTTACACTGCAGTCAGCTAAGCTAAAAGGCAGCTGAGATAAATATCCAGGTAGAGATTTCCCCAAGGAAATTCCTATAGGGAATATGAAACCTATGTAGCCACCTGTCACTTAACATTACCCTTGAAGAGATGGGACAGGAAATCCAGCTACAATACTTCTAATTCCTAGAAGCAAGAATAAGAATTTAAGTCCACTGGAAAAAAGACCAACCAGTGTCCATTACTAGAGAAGTATTGTATGGAAGTGCCAAACAAAAACAGCTCTCCTGAGCTTAGCTGACAGCAGCAACTAAGTTTGGTGTTAGAGGGTTGAAGACAACTCTTGGAAAGAATTGAAAACAGGTATTTATATTGTTTTAAAGCATTTCTCCCACTCTTCTTTTTCTTAATAAGTTTTCCCTATCAGATTAATATTTTTCCCTTACCTGGGTTTTCATCATCATCTTTGGGCGTTTGTTCCAACAACGTATCCAGTGCTCGTGTGTAATCTTTCATTATCCAGTAAGCAATACTTCTCAGAAATGGATCAGAATGCAACTTAGTACAGCTGAATCCAGTTCCATCCTTCTGGCAACCCAAAATCTTTTCATAGAGAATGGAGGTGTACGTGACAGAGGTTTCAAACTCTGATTCATACAAACGAGCAATGACCATAGCCAGCTGGATGTCTTCCATTTTTTCAAGGCACACCTATGATAAACAGCAGGGAAAAAGTTGTTTTATGAGAGAAAGGGAATTTTATAAAATAAAGTGAATAGCAATACATGCTTACAGAACAGATAACTTTTTTCTCCTTTGAGCTGTTCTTTGAAGTATAAATTAATCTTCGGATCAAAATTATGGTAAGCGATGTATATCCAAGTAACATTTTCTTCTGTTTAGGGATTTTAATATGCATAGCAGTGCACAGCATTAAAAATTAATATGGCAGAATATAAAGATGTCTATTTTTATCCTATCTAGTAGAATAGTTGCACACTCCAACTTTTCATGTTATTACATCGTATTTTTCACACCATCTCTGCAGAACTACATCTCTGAGGAAAATACATTCTCAAGTGAAGATAAATATACTGTAAATAGGCAAGTATTCTAAAGGTTCTCTAACTCCCATCCTCTCCTGAGAGATACTGCTTAGCTTATGATCCTTACAGCTCCCACCTCCCTTGTGGCAAGCAGCATCATAGCTCCACTAAAAAGGGATCCCAGAACTGCTTCAGGAGAGAACTCTTGATTTCTTTTTTTACTTAATGTTGTACCAATAGGTCATGCAGAATAGCTGGGGGCAGAACAGAGTGCTACAACTTAACTGTGCAGTTCAAACACAGTTTTGCCAGAAGGGTCATAAGAGTGCTTCCACTGAGGAATGGTGTATCTGAACAATTATTCTGGCCTTCAAAACAGCCTCCCAGTTGCTTTTCACAGTAGTGTGGAGGTAAATGGTATGTCTGCAGGGCACAAGGGGGTCCTGTGTGGACATACCATCCCATTTGTGCTGCCACAGTTTGTGAAAACTTCAACAGAACAGCTTGTAAGGATGCAGTAACATAGGTGAAATTGGAAACTGAAACTTAATTTCTCAAAAATGGGTACCTCTATAGCATCTTTTAGTGAACCTGCTAGTAAGAAAAATGCAGCTGACTGCTCAAAACGTTGTTTTCCCAACAGAGCAAAAGCATTTTTTAAAGCAGCTTTACGCCATCGGTCTTCATTGAAGTTGTGGCTGAAAAAGGCAGTCATCTTTTCATCATGCTGGGACCTGTATAAAGAAATGCAATGTATAGAGCTATTTATTATGTACCTTAGCATAGTATCACTTGAACAACATTACCTGAAATTAAACTCTATTCTCGAATGAGTTCTGCTTTGCATTCCTGGTTCAATTAGGATTTAATCAAACTTCAAGTTAGCAGAACTCACCTAAACAGACCCCACACCACTGCCTTTTTCTTCATAGCAAGGTAAAAAAGTGCAGCATCTAAGGCATCATTGTTCCTCTGGAATGAAGCTTTTGCAACCTGTAGTGAACAAAGCCTACTATTATCAATGAAAATACAAAAGCTGCTTTTAGCTAAATAACCTGTGTTCTTTGTCACAGAGGATAGCCAGGTAGACTGTATTATCTCTACAAAGCAGCAAAGTAATTTCTGTGAGAATGTAACAGAGCTCTACACTGGTAAATGCTTTTAAGAGTCAGAAAAACAGCACTGCTGCAGACAGCAACCCCTCTCAACCACAGAGGGACACTAGGAATGTGCAAATAAAAATATTTTCTTTAAAATTGTTACAGTAACTCATACTATTAGGTAAAATTCCTCTGGCAATCCATTACTTAAAAATACTTAAGCTAATAACAGTTTTTCTTGAATGAACACTGGGTTTAATATAGTAACTGGATTTGATTTGGAGTACTAGGATAATTGTTTTGGTCCTGGATTCTTTGATTAAACTGAAACATTTGAAAATGTATTTGTACATTACATGACTTGGAAAATAGGCACATCTCACAGCATGGAGCTAGAATCTGTAACCAGTAAAAGGTACCTTCTCGATGCACCTTCGGAGAGTGTTGATATTCCTGACCCACCAACCAATGCCCAAGGCTCTCAGGTCAGACCACTGCGGGTCTCCCTTTTGGATAGCAGGAATCATATTGATCAACTCCTCCTCAGCCTCAGAATGGAAAGCCCATGCAAAATGGCAAGTGGACAGGCCTAAACAATAATAAAAACCAATGCAATTCAGAAGACTAAGAGTTGCTAATAAGCAAATTGAATAAGCCAGGGATGCAAAGTGGGGTCTCCAACCCAAGAGCTGGGTCCATCTGAGAGACACCAATTCCCTCAAAAGGAAGGAACAGCTGAAATATCTTTTTGCTTGTTAGAGATGTCCTCTCCTCTGCACTTCTTTCATAATTTCCCAGTACCCAATTCATAAATATACAAGAATTATATGTCAAAGGACTGAAGGAAAAATATTCTGTTATCACAGAAGCAGACCCATTTTGGGACAGAAACCTTTCTCTCTGCCCTTTAGGTGGTAACTTCTTTTCAGTATTTCACAACAGCATTTACTCAGATTGAGGAAAAAAAACAACCCTGCTTTGATGAAAATAATAGAATATTCTTTACGATAAACCCATGCTAATGTAAGGAAATGTCTTAATTCTTCCAGCAGAAACAATTAATTACACATACAATCTGTGTTTTATCTGGCTGGGGAATTTATTCATGCCTGGAACCAGATAAGCCAGAATCTTCTACTCTAGAGCTATACTTTTTTGCTATTTACAGTGCATGTAGGGAAGCATACACCAAACCTTTGCAAGATAATGGCCTTAATGAACTAGAAAATTAAGATGCAGATAACAGAAATATGACATTATAAATCAAAGGCAAGCAGACCCTGTGAGTGAAGGCCTCCTTCCCTGTGAGGGTGGTTACCTTGGTGGAGCAGCTGGACACGGTACAGGGGAGGCAGGGATGTCAGCAGGCAGGTGTGCAAGCGCATGGCCAGCAGGTACCGGAGGCCACATTCATCTAAGGTATCTCTTCCTGTGCCAAATAAAACACACTTCTGAATATGCAGCTGACTACAGTAGACATATATACAAGTTATCATAAGAACGTGTGAGGAATGTATGTTTCTAAGGGCTGCTGGGAACCTGAACTATGAGTTATTTATTATGTATGAACTACAAGTAGATACTTATATCTGTTTTTCTTTCCTACTGTATCTAACCCAAATAAGTGATGCTAACTTTCAGCACTGTTATCCCAAAATACCCAAGGACTAGTTTACCTTTGCTGAGAAGAACAAGAATGTCAATTCAATAATATGTCAGTTACTAACCTGAGTAATTCTTATCTCTGTTCTCATCCAGTTCAGTGCTTGTTGTAGCCACAGTGTCTGCCAAAGCTACAAGGAACATCTGCTCCAGTCGAGTGAGGCCTGGCAGACTTGAGTGCATCAGGTGGCTTGAAAGGACACTGGCGTGTTCTCGGCCAAAGTAAGTTGGCCCATACTGTGACAGATTAATAACTTTGGATTTACTCTCTCTCTTTTCAGGCTCAAAATCTATAAAGTCTTCGGTTGTAACAGGCTGAATCTGGAACAGATCTGAGTACTGATCCTCTGTTTTTCTCTTTGTATGGTCTTCAGAGCCCTGAGGTATTTTAGAAGTTTCTTCAGCAACATAGGTGGCATCCTGATCTGCAGCAAGCAGTGCATACAGTGGCAGTGGGGGAATTGAGTCTATCTCTGTGTAGTCTCGGGTACCATCTTTCCCAGCAGTGATGGTATCCTTGGCAGTGCTGCCACTGACACTGATGGTGCGAGAAAGATGGCGTTTTGGGCCAGTCCCTTCTCCAGCTTCTGTGTCTTTGACTATTGCAACTTCTCCTGCAATGCACTTAACTAAATGTGACAGAATGGCTTTGGCTCGGCGAACTTTACCCAGGTCCATCAGTTCTAACAGCTGGGTTGGATGATACTGGGGCAGCGTAGGTGAAAGAACATGAGCAGCTTCAAAGAGGCCCCCATCCTGAATTACAGTTGGAGTGCCAAAAACATCATCCACAACACCTGCCCCATCGATTACACTGGTCTTCTTCATTACTGCACTTGTTTTGAATGGATCTTGTGTTGTTGGGTCTTCAGAAGTAAAGACATCACTTTCTCCATTACCAAACTTGACTGCATGTTTCCACTGGGCATAAACGTGCATTTCACAGTCCATTCCCACCACCAGTATTCCATCTCTCACCCAGGACAGAGACACAGGCAGGGAAGGAGTGCCATCCACGGATGAAACCAAATCAATGGACCTCAGCAAGACCCACTTTGACTTCACACCTTGTTTGATGCTCCCTCCTAGTGGCAGGGTGATGACAGCTACTCCCTCTTTGCTGCTGGTTTGATCCGTTACAATCCCTGAAAGCCTTCCGTACATGAAGATGTTGGCACCCACTCCAACTGTCAGTATATGTGAACCATCTTCTTTTGAAACCCAGTCCAAATGCACCAAATGCTTGATACTGGGCACCAGGTATTTGTCCTTATTCAAAAAAGCATCTGACTTACTGTAAACAAATAGATTACTATCCACGCTGATCCTTGAGTCAAGTACACTTCCAACCTTAACTAAATCATCCAGATGAATTGTCTGTTCCAAAACCCACTCTGATCCTCCAGTAGACTCGCATTCAAGTATACAAACGTGCATGGAAAATTCTTTGGAAACAAACCCATTATGCTGTATGGGTTGTTTGTATGCTACTGCAAGACGTCCCGTGTAAGAACAACTAACAGCAACTGGCCTTCCTACTATGCTCACTGTACTGCTGTTGTCTTCCCCTTCATCATTCATTAAAGGCCATTTTCTCCAGTGGTATGTCTCCTTCTCTTCAGTTTTGCTGTTCAGGTCTGTCTCTACAGTGCATCTCCAGAAGCGCACTCTGTTGTCTGAACAGGACGTTACTATCAAATAAGGTGCGAGGCAGACAGGGTATATTGATGAGGAACTCAAGTGACCTGAAGTCAGAACAAACATATTCACTTTTAGTAATACAGAGTAGAATGCCTATAAGGCAGACATAACATTGTCCACCTACTGCTAGAGAACTTTACAACCTGGTGTTATTTTTTTAATTTGGATTTGGATAAGGGAAAATAGTATCAGAGCTGGCAACAGTCTTTCCGCTTGAACATTACCTATCATCTGCATCTCTGGTCACTGTTTGAAGAAGATAAACTGGAACTGAACTAATTCAGAGAAGAGCTCTTAGAACAATGAGAGGAATACAAAACCTTAAGCAGATGAGATTAAGGAAGATTAGGCTCAAATAGCCTACCAAAAGGAAACCTATGAGGGAAAGGGAAAAAAATAACAACAGGAGAGACAGAAAGACAAAAGAGAAGAAGGTGTATGTGAATCAGGTAAAAAACCCACTATATACCAAGCACAGGAATGCTGACAAATGAGCAAGTGGGTATAAATTGTTCATTTATAATGATTAAGACTAAAAGTTACATTTCCAACTATTAGAGCAGGAAGTTTCAGGAACAACTTTCCCGTGGGGACTTGATACATTTACAGAAGAGTAACATGACATGGGCATGATGATATGAAAACACCTTTTCAGTCCTGTGTTTCCTGTATCAGTAAATCAGAATCTTATAGGCTGGGGAAATACAATTCTATAAACTAGGAGATAAATCAGTGGACCAACTGTATAGAAAAAGTTGTTAAAAGTTACCTGCTGAAGGAGTTGCTCTTACTACTTCCACACCAACAGGAAGATCCAGGGGTTGGCTGTACACAAGTCTGGAGCTCAGAATGAGTTTACTAGCAGTCTGAAGGTTAGCAATTGATGAGGATCGTGGTATGGGAGTTACGCCAGGTGATACATCTGGAGAAGAATCCACAGTCTTCTGCTCAGGTACACTAAGCTTATTATCTACTGAGGAGGCTTCAGTTGGTTTTGCTATATAAAAATTACAGTAGCGTTAAAAAATTGTTTGTAAGGATAAGGCATGAATATCTGATAATAAAATTTATTTGTTTTTACAAGAACTCAAGCTGCACACAAAATAATTATATGATGTGTGCAGGCTGTGTCAATTTTATTGCATGCTGTGACTATTCATTTAAGACATCTATAATATTCTGAAATACTGATAGCTTGAAATAAAGAAGCCAATGTACATTACTCACCCCCATCAACACATTTTTATATTGTTATTAGTATAGAATGCAACCAGTGTTTGTAAGGGATTTTATTGCTTCTATTACATTGATATATTATTCTGAAGATTCTTGATTTTTAGACTTCTACTTGGCAAATTTGACACAATTTGTTTTATAATAAACCAACAAGTTTTTTTTTTAATCTTAAGTAATATGATAGAAATGTCTGTCTCTAAGAAAATTACACTCACTCACCTAAACAGGCTTGCACAGATTTGAGATGAAGATGCCACATTTGAAGAACAGAACAGCCACTACTATCTTTTTCAATTACTACCAGGTAGAACTTCTCTGAGAAAGGTGGTGGACGATACCCTGTAATTTACATATTATATATATAATATATAAACATATATATTCATATAGGGTCATGGAATTTATATTCAACCTAAATAATTTTTCCATAGAAAAGATTCTCTAAAAACTATTGAAAATAAAAACCCCATTTTCATCTTTGAAATAAGTTGTTAGATTATAAAACAAAATATTGACACAGTACTATTAGTAGCATGCTTTAACTGACATTTTGATTGCTCATGACAACAGAAGAATTATAAAATAGATACTGACTTACAGACAATCTGAGTATTAATGGCAAATTTATTAGATATTTGCCTTCCCATTCAGTTTGAACTCTTTTTCCAGATTATAAAGACTCTATCTGCCGCTTTCTTCCTTTTTCTTTTGAAGTTTTAAGTCTACTACCAAACTCCTCAGTGACTTTCCATTGTATTAACTTGAAAGCCAGATATATTGACACCATCACCATCAACTACCTATTGATGCAGAAAATGTGCTTCTGTTCTGTTCACATTTTTATACACAAAGTAAGCACTTTAAAAATGTACTTTGTCATATAAGTTGTTTCACTCTAAGCAGTTAGAATGTCCTCGTTTAACACCATTTAGCAACAATTCATATGAGCAATACATAACAGCCATTTCACTGAATTTTACTGGTTCTCATTTAAAAGTAAATTACCACATGTCAGCTAGATTTTAGTATTCTTGAGGAACATTTTTTGGTACCAATTCATTCAATATGAGTTATAGTTTATGCTATACCTTGTGATGGCTGGAAAAATATCTCGGTTTCCTTCCCTTCCACATCTTCCTTATGTGGTTTGTACCCCAAAATGAAGTCTTCTTGGAAGACATGAAGCAATTGTGTGTTTGAGCCACACTGAAACATTGAGCAATTGTTATGCTTCCAGAATAGTACAGCAAAATTTGGTGTTAATGCAATTATTTCCTCTATGCAATCTAGCTACCAATGAGGAACACTTTCTTTTATAAAGTTTAAAATTATCATCAGAGAACCCAAATATTTTCCTTTCATATTAAGAACGGCATGTTCTAGAACTCATCATTTGTATATTGAAATAAATTCACTGAGGTCTGCCAGGAGAGACAAATTCTGTAATAACACCTTTGCTGCAGTTATTGACTGATGAATCAGTATCTGATTCATTTTTATTTCTTTGCTCTTGAATAAATAATGGCAGCAAAAAGTCTCAGACTTTTATCCCACTTCAGCAGAAAGGCATGTCTGTAGTGAATTGCTTGGGAAATCTGAAAAAGGGAACAAACTGCAGTTTTTCCTTCTCTCAGATATCTTAACGTCTGTCTTTTCTGACAGCAACATGTATCTTTGCAGTAACTCTACCTCGCTACAGAGAAGGCTGCTCATGGTGAAATCCTTCCTGCTGGTAAGGAAAAATGCATCCCTAAAATACAGTGATGGCAAAGTTATGCTGCAAAACACTTTTTTTTTTTTTTTTCCCAGAGAAACACGGTGGTATTCTCTGTATTCATTTATAAAAATTCTAGGAAAATGTTTTGTAAATCTGAACTTCAATTTGATACATAATAGACATAGAAATTTATTGACAATAGAGAAATACTTATTTATCCACACTAAAACCCCACAGTTTTCTAATTAAAATTGGTAAAACTCACTTTTTTCACAGGCTGCTAACAGATAATAGCACTGCAGCATATATCACCAAAATAGCTGAGTAAGAAGAAGGTTTAATTATCCTACCTGCTCATTGATTGAGAAGTATAGCTGTGTTAATTAATAACTTTATTTTACAATACAAACACAAAAAGCTTAACGTCATGCCTGACTACCATTGTTACATTTTGGATAGTTACATCTAGTTTTTAGGTTTTAGCTTTTAAAAGTTATTTTTGTTTGGGTTTGAGGGGATTGTAATTATTTCCTTTAAATTATGATACCATGGAAATCTTTTTTAGTAAAGTTTTGTTTTCTTCAATAATTCTGCTTAGAAAATATAGCTTTACTCTAAAAATGAGCTTTGAGCTCTTAGCAGCTAACAGAAAGTTGGCTTAGTAAAATGCTCAAGGTATCTCAATATTCATAAAAATTCAAGGCAGTCAATGTTACCACAGAGAAATGTCATCTCTTATGTTTTCAACAGATTAGGCTAATTAACAAACAAAGTTATTAAATATGCTTATGTGATACCCTTAAAGAGTCAACCATTTATTTACTTTGTTAGTTATTGCATCGAGCTCAATGATACATCCTGGTCGAGCAGTGGATTGTTGGCTCACAATATTAAACACCTCCCCAATAAGTTTCTGAAACAGAGAAGAATGAGTAGAATTAGTATATTTCTCCCTTGGACAGAAAAAAATTGCAGTTGCTTATGATAAACTGATGCTTCAGTTTTTCCTGTTGGCATAAACGGTAACAGAGTTCTTGCAGTTGTCACTTTGACACTCATGAATAATGTGTTTATCAAAGCATGTGCACTGTTGTGAGTCAGCAGCTCTTCATGGGGATGAAACACTAGTTTTTATGGAAGCTAAATATTGCTAATTTAAAGATTTATCCTTGCATAACACCACATAATGGATCTGTGCAATGAAAAACAGTCTACCATTTCACTTATTTTTCAAGCTTTGTGTTTTATTACAACATGTAGAAAACACCATCAGTACAGCTTATATATAAGCTGAAAGCTCTATTGATTTTTTCTGGAACATTCATAGTTATTGCTAGTAGAAGAGATTCTTCATACTGATCTGAATACTGACAGGCCCTGTCTTGCCAGGATGGTTTATAAAATAACAGAAGAATGGGAAAAAATTAAAGATGCTTTCCTTCATACAATAACAGTACAAGGTCAGGCTTTGCTTTTCCTAAAGTCACAGAAATAAAAGGTAAAAAAAATAAAAGAATTGTTTACTGGAAAAAAAGAAAGCTAATACAACCATTAGCTGATTCCCTTCTATCCCAGCATCTCTGCCCTTCCTCATACATAGATGTAACTTAGGTGGATACTCCTCAGTCTTGTTCTTCTGTTTTCACCTTCCCTCTTGCTCTCGACTCCCCTCTTCTGAGAGGACCATATATTATCCTATTTTTCCTTTTCCCATCTGCCATAGGTTGGGGAAACTAGTGTGGGAAATTTTGGTTCAGTGCAGACACTTTTAGTAGTAATAGCTGCATTTTTTCTGCTAATGCTTACAGACAGCTGCAAAACATGCAACTATGCAAGATATAATGCATAAGATCCATGGCAAAAAAATCACACAGAACTAAAGGAAGACAAACCACTGGAAGGAGGGAAAATGTGAGTTACATTAGTTCTATTTTAACTGTTTCATTGCTACATAGAACTTACAGATGATTCAGGGTCAGATAATTCATCCAGAAGTTTTCGTGCATCTACAACAGCTTGATAGAGCCTCAGGTTTTTGCCATCTGATGCAACAAAGCAAGCACTAGCAGAGTTGCAATAGGTACCTTAAAGAAGCCACAAAAAAATTCATGGAGAAAAAAATGGCAGTCAAAGGCATCACTATATGAACATGGTTCAAACAGAATTTTCATGAAGCATTGAAGCAAAAGATCTAAGCAAATGCACGTATTAATACACCATCATTTGAACTTTGAAATAATTCCCTTTCTGTTCATGACGGTAGCTGGACCTCCTGAGAAAGGTTCAGTAATCTAAGGTGAACTCATCTGTGTTTACAAACAATATTCACACAAGCCCCAGTCTGTAATACACCTAAGGGAATGCTGCCATTCCTTACTCTGGTGCTGTTTGATTCACTGTCACCTCCAGGGCATTGCTTGAAAGAGCCAACTCCAGATTCCCAAGGTTGTCACCGACAATTCAGGGTAGGAGTCTAAGGGGAAATTATTCAGCCATAGCTTTCTTTATTGTTTACTGACTCTAGGCTCTTTGCATAAAATTAACCTCTATAAATATTCCCTTCTGCCCTGCAGTTGAAAGTGCAGATATAAAAGTGGAGGGAGAAACAGATCTGTCTACAGCTCTGAATAAAATATGAAAATTTGTAAGAGTATCTTTTTCTGCTTCTCAACAGTATATTCAACAGGCTCGACACGAGATGTTCTTTTCTGATATCCATTTTCCTTTCAACTACAAGAATTCGGCTCATTATTTGTGTTTAGAACACTTTGTGGGATACAGACAGCCCAGAATGTTACTATGTAAGCAGAGAAAATTAATTTGTTTTATTTTAAATCAAATAATTATGCTGGCATTATTATAGAATTTAATGTAACACCCACAGCACAAATGGCTTTTAGTACTGTGTACAAAGATGACAACTACTATAACAGCATCTTCCTGAAAATTAGAAAATAAGTATCTGTGTGGCTGGATAGAGTAACATTTCTATAAGTAGCTTTCTTAATTGCAGTGGAAATCCCTAAAATTAAAAAGGGCATCAGATGTTGTACAGTCTGACTTCTGAACAAGTGTTGTTTGCAGTTCTGTAAAACTAATGTAGTCTATTTATTTATAAATATCCTGGGTCCCAACCAGGCTTTGGTAAGCTTCTGGAGGTCGGAAGAATTTCAGTGTTGTTTCAGAACCTCCTAAGCAGTTTTTAGGCAGCATGGTAAAGGAATCTGATAATGCTGATTTTGGCTGGAAATCTACCCCAACAATTCTGATGTTCACGTGGTCCCAATATTAGTTCTGTTCAAACCACTGCCCGTGCAGATGCACGTGGCCAGCACCCATGGCCATCAGCACACCTGCATTTGCAAACCACATCACTGCAGAGAGCACTCAAGGAAGCTGCCTGAAGCACTGGGGAAAGGCAGCATCTTCTTCTCTGTGGGAGCAGGGAATGCTTACTCACACAAAGAGTTCCTGAGTGTCAGCTGATCCACAGGGACTGCAGACACACTCGGACCACAGCAAGTGTTTTGCAGTAGCTTAGCCACAAATGAAGTAAAAATACTTAATATGCAGAGTAAAAGGAAATTTTTGAAAATTTAATGTAAATATGCTCCAAATAAAACAGTAATTTCTTTAAACAAGT
Source organism: Aegithalos caudatus (assembly GCA_013389925.1). Lineage (NCBI taxonomy): Eukaryota > Metazoa > Chordata > Aves > Passeriformes > Aegithalidae > Aegithalos > Aegithalos caudatus. Next base: position 325,627 of record WEIU01005253.1, on the reverse strand, counting down.
TAATTCCACAACTCACAACATTATGTCTGTATGGAAACATGCCAGTATACTCACCAAGGCAGTAGCTGGGAATTAGTGTTGGAAGCCAGGCTACGTTAGAGAAAGCGGAGGTGTGAAGAGAGTTAATTCGAGCCAACTCAGACACTCCTCCAGTGTAGGATAAAGGTCCTATGGGGTCTACTCGCCACAGGATCAGCTCACTATAGATGGCATTGGGGTCATGGAATGTACGGGTTGCTGCATTTTTAAGTTGCTGCTTAGAAGAACCTCTCTTGTGTTTAAGAGGATCCATCATCCTGTTTATCCTGTCGGAGTCCCAGGAAGTGTCTGACTCAGGAGTTAGCAGAGCATTGTGATGAGAAGACGTCAGCAGCAATGGTAAAACAGAATGGCAGGCCAGATCATTGAGGTGAAAGCGGTGCCCACAGTACCTAAACTTATGGGATACAGTTAGCACAGTAGTGAAAGCTGATTTATCAGCAAAAGTAACTGCCCACTGGTTTAGAGAGCCATCTATATGCTTGGAAATCATCATTACCACAGGAGAAATTATATTCACATTTGCACTGTCCTGGGCAAAGCTTGGTCCTTTATTATCTGGAAAGTCCATTGTTTTCTGCTGTGTAGCACTGCTGCTGTCTTTTACAAAGACAGGGCAGGCATACATCATAATATTTTTGCTAAGGGAACTAGCATCTCCAGATGGAAATGCAACAGGAATCCTAGAAGAAAATGAAACCTAAAAAGAAAAAAAAGGAAAAAAAGTTAGAATATATGAACTCAGCTTCAGCCTGAATAAATGCTAGCTGTTTTACAGGAAGCACTTAAAATGAAATTCCTACTGATGTCCAGCTCTAAAGCAAAGGACAATGTTAACATAAAAATAATAAAACTGCTCCAAATGTACCATACCTGAACTTGTCGAAAGATGCCTGGAGTGTATTCATCTAAATACTTCACATGCCACACCAGAAAGGTACCATCAACAGGGTGGATAGTAAAAAGCATATCTGGATTCCTGTTCCATTCCGTTAGGAGCAAGTCGATTTTCCGGTCTAACAAAACTGTCGGAAGAGGCAGGCGTGGGCCCGCCAGCAGAGATGTTTTGGGGCTTCCCTCTCTTTCTCCATCTTCATGTTCTGAAGAGCCTGTACCAGTCCCTGTCTCTGATTCTCTGTCTATAGACAAATCTGCAACAGAAATATGCCATTTTATGCAAAGATTTCCCTGTCAGTTTCCATTCAAAACACAGTATTTTTTAACCTGCTAGTAGTACTAGCTGATCAGAACTAACCAGATTACTGACCGTGATCTAACTTCATATGTAAGCCTTTCTCTTTTTCTTCTGTTTCTTCTTCCTCTTCAGCTTCAATATCAAAATCTTGTTCTAGTTGTTGTTCTGTAATTTGTCTTAGATGCTGCATGAATACTTCAATAGAGGATGTAAAATGAAATTCTTTATTATTCAGCCAGTGGACAACGAAGCCTCCACTTCCTTCATCTGTATTAAAAGCAGTTCCAGCCAACACCGAAGGAATATCTGTGGACATTTTTAAACAAACAAAAAAAGCTATGAATTAAACTATATAAAAGTAGATAAAGCTATACATTAAGCTATATATTAACTATTTGTCTTTTTATTCATATATGTATGTACACATTTTGCTTATTTTAGGTATATTATAATTTGTACCTGCAAGATTAAAGAAGGTAAAGATCAAGATTTTACATCCAACTGTAACAAAAACAGTAAAGATATCATAAGGTCAATAAATTTATATGAAAATTTATTCTTATGTGAATGGTTAATGATATATAGTGGTTCTAACTGCTCAGTTTCATATGTTGCAGTGTTGGCTTTCATGTATGGATTTTAGATAAAGCATGTCATTGCTCTTTAATCTTTGCCTTCTTTAAAAATATTCTGCATTATTCTGTAAAAAGCACCTGGTTTCCCACCAAAAGACTCTGATACAGTTCTTTTTTAATCACTGCATTCTGTAAGATGCAATTACTCTATTCATCATTTACCATGGACCCCAAAGCCAGGAATCAAACACCAGTCAGACTGGAAATTTATGGTTCTTTTGCCTTCTGATTTGCAAAGACAAATTTAATTTGCTCATAAAGGTTCTGAAGGTATTCAGAATAAATTCAGCTTCATTTCCCTTAAAAAATCATGCCAAATAACAGGCTTCCTCCAAGTTCCCTCTATTTGATTAGGCAAAGCAAAGAATGTACATCTCAGCTCGCTTTATTTTTTTCATGTGTAAATGCATTATTGCAGTCTAATAAATGGTTGTATTTCACCTGTATTAGGGTTGATGCTTGCTGCTATGTGGAAGTGACCAAGTGCATTTGCTTGATGGGAAATGTGACGTTGAACTTCATGAGTGCCCTGCTGATCTGGCAGTGCATCTGTGTGGGTAACAAGAACTGAAGATCTCCTTTGTCCTTTCCTCATATTTTTCAAATGATGAATTGTCTGTTGTGGTTATAAAAAATAAATTAATAAATACCAAAAGCACTGTAAGGTAAAAAGTTACACTTATAGAAAGCCTATAGCTTCTTTCTACCAAAGAAATGAAGACTAATTTCAAAAGGATTATTTTAAATAGGTTTCAACATAGATTAGTAACATTTGTGTACATCAGATCTTCCCAAAAGTAAAGCTCTTCTAACAGTCTTCTAAAAGTTCCTTTAATATCTACTCAACAACACCACAAAAATACACAGCATTTTGCACAACATTCATGAACAAGATTAAAACCATCTAAAAGCAGCAACTGTTGCAATATAATTTTATAATTAATTACTTTTGTATGACTGAAAATTTCTGAGAGCATGTAAAACGCACAACTGATTTAACAGCCCAAAGTGTAATTGGTCCCAAGCTCCTTATTTATTGATGGCCATGGCATTTAAGAAGTAAAAACTTGGTCTGATTGTAATAGTCTACAAGTGAGTGGTGGGGTGTTTTTTACCTTTCATTGGTTTGATATTGATAGTGTAGTGACTGAGGATAATGGACCACCACTTTATCATCTAGCAGGATCACCTTTATTAAACACACCTGAGTATTTATGTTTCTTCTGTGTACAAGAAGGATCAACTATGCAGCCAGTGATTAGGAGAATGACCAATCACACAACTAAATGGCACAACAGATGTTTCCTGCTCTTTTATTTCACACACCCTCACACATCCCACACAGCTGAATTGAAACATTCTCACATAGGTACTTCTGGCTGCAGATGATCTTTGGTATGCACTTTCTCACAGGGAAAAGGTACTTGTTAAGGTCAACCAGGAGCAGCTGCTTCTACAGATAGGTTTTCTCTTACTGTAAACTGAACAGACTCACTAAGAAAATAAGACTGTTACTGAAACAAAATTATCAAATGAAATAACTAAAAATTAAAAGAGTTTATTTACTCTTTCCATCATCTCTATAACTGCAGACTTTCAGACCCAATTAGAATGAAACCATCATTACTATTCCACATTAAACAATCTCTTCCCATCACTGTTACTTAACTATAGAAAAAATAAATTGACTTTTAAAAACATGGTGCTTGGATGCAGAGTTGCAGTCTCTGACTTTTTCAGTGCTCAGGAATGGACTTCAAAGCCTGATATGAAATAATTCAGGCTATTCTGTTATCCTTGTAGGGACTACATAATACATATTCTCAGAGCTTTATATCCTTAAATATTTAAAATTTTAAGACTCGTGAAATAAAAATTTGACGAAGTAAGTATTTACATGTACCTCTAGTGCATGTTGTATAGTGTCCTTCTGCTTTCCAGACTGAGAGATGGTGCTGCTGATGCTGGAAGTGGTGGTTTCACAGATCTGCTCCCCCAGGAGAGTATCTTCGGGTAACAGCGTCTCTGCCCACAGCCGGCAGATGCCATCCAGGCATGACGTGAGTAACACATTGCAGACCAGCCCCCTGATGGCAGAGACAGCACAATTACTGCCTGGGTAACCAGTTAGCTACAGAGACACAGCAGAAATTAGGGGACTGCACAAGAACTTAGTAGTTACTGTTTTATCTAAATTTCTGCTTCTCCCTTAACTGAGGGTTAACACGACCATCATTATTAAACTTGGCGATACAGAAGTTTATGGGAGGATGTTGGTATGCTTTGTTTCTTGAAAGTATAAGAAGAGAAATCTCATGCTCTTGATGGCAAAACATTAAGCAGAATGTTAAAAAACCACTTGATCAAAGGCTTGCTTGCTTTTTGAAAAAAGGCAGCTTTCAAACCTGGGCATGTACTTGCTGATGTTCCGCCAGGAAAATCCTGTCACTGCTCGGGGATGCGCCAAATAAACAAAGGAAAACTGCACATCCTCTGAGCATTTTTTCTTTTCTTCATTCTCTTGGGGCAGGAGAGATGACTTCCAACCAGTCATAGGATACCAAACCTTTAAGAGGCAGTCATCCTAGGTAAAAAAAAAAAACCAAAAAAAAGGGGGTTAGGTAGCTATAATTAAAAATGTAACAAAAAACCCCTCAAGTAATATGCTGTTCTGGAACTTGGCTCAGAACTAAAATTCATCTCACTGTTTAACTAACAGTAAGAGCAAGCTGAAAATGCTTACCTATTGAGACTTGTAAACCAAAAGGAATCATTCAAATGAGAGGGTGACATTAAAGAGATTTATTAATTGAAAACTTAGCTTGAATAGTGATTAGACAAAGGTGTTGGAAACTGAAATAGAATTGATAACTGAACCCAGAATTCATTAAATAAAAAAAACTTCTCTAATTTATTCAGACATGTGCATATTATACCAATTTAAATGTGTATGTGTTCCATCATAAAGATCTCATTATTTTCAACAGAAGAAGAAATGGTTTATGTATATCTGAAAATTCATCTAAGTGTACTACATCTAAAAANCTTCTCTAATTTATTCAGACATGTGCATATTATACCAATTTAAATGTGTATGTGTTCCATCATAAAGATCTCATTATTTTCAACAGAAGAAGAAATGGTTTATGTATATCTGAAAATTCATCTAAGTGTACTACATCTAAAAAAAAATCAAATATATATATATATATAAAACACAGAAAAACATAAAAGCCTGTATCACAGTCATTCACGTATTCAGTAAGAGTGCACAGATAAATCAAATTTCTTGTTGCTGAAATTCATGGAATTACACAAAAATATGGCATTATGCAAGATCATAATTTACCTTTCCTAAGACTACAATAGAATGTATGGTCTAGGACTATTCATACTACTTACTTTTTTCAAACAAATAAAAAATACTGCAAAAACTCAGTTATTCTTGTTTTCCCTTACCTTCCCAGCTGTTGCAAAATATTCACCATCAGGAGACCATGACATCAACTGTACTGACGTTGCAGTCCTACAGAACACAAGAGCAAGTTAAGTAAGGCCTGTTAATTCAGTGTTACTGTTCATTATTTAAATTTAATATTAAATTAAGTAAAAATTAGATAAGGTATTTAATAGTTGTTTCTTTAAGTATACTTCTTGAATAGCAGGTGCATAAAAGTATTTTCATGCTTTATTGAAAAGAGCTCAAAACAATGGTTTAAGTACAGCAAGCCTAGGTTAGGAGTGAAGATTTTTTATTTGAAATAACTTATATTGTTTGAATTTTTGGGTATTTAAAAGGACATTTTAAAATATAGGTGAGGTAGCATTGCAATTTGTCTTAAAACAAAAATTATCTCACTTGCACTGCCAGACACATTTCCAGTCATTTAGAACTGGGAGAACTTTATCATCCTTGATCTGATTGTTGGCATCATCATCTTCATCTTCCTCTAGAATGTCATCAGATGGAGGAGCCCACAATTGCAAAAAGTCTGTTGCTGTCAATAACCTGTTACCTGAAAGGGAGTGATACCAAAGCTATGGAACCAGGATGATGAAGGTATGTTGAAAGATTAAGCCTTTCATCATATTTTGTTGTGAATTATCCAGAACAGGTTGAAAGCTAAACTTTAGTCCATTTTAAATATGATTGGGTATTCCATCATCTCACCCATCTGGTTTTGTTAAAACATTTTGAATTTATAGTATATTTTAAGAAAGAATATCAAGGGTTTTTTGATGACTTTGAATCATGGAATTATTTTTACCAATAAATGTTGCAGATGCTCAATAGCTATTCAGATTTCAAATAAATACACAGACATCTTATAAGGATCCATGTTGACTTCAATTGTGCTAAAATTCTATTTAAATTATTAGTGATAATTTAAGTCAGTTAACAACTTAGCACTGTGATTCCCAAACTAAGATCTTACATAAGAGACTCAAACACTTGGCACAGCATCTTAGCAAATGTTAACTGTAGCCTCACATTTTATGCAACACTGCCTGAGAAGAGGTAATTTAAAATCTGCATATTTAAGCTCTCACTTTATTACACTGGGAAAAATACTTGGTGTTCAAGTCATTCCAACTTCAAATGTTGACCAGATACTTCACAAATGATGTATTACCTTGAGGATCCCAGGCCAAGTTGTAAGTCATAGAACTGAGGAAGAATTGCCCAGTTTTTAGCCACTGACACTTCAGCTGCTGTAGTATAAAACCAGTCAAGGATTAATTCTCACATCAACAGCAAAAAATACATACTGGTATTTCTTTCTATATAAAATTGCTATTAAGTTGCAAAAGTATTCAGTGGTAGATTGCTAAATCTAGTTTTAATATGCTTTTAAATTGTTTTGTAAAATGTAAATGCATCCGAGGGTGCCCTGCAAACCAGATCTGGACCTGTCCCACATACAAATAGGTCTGTAGATTACTTTGAACTACTGTGACCATGGATTTACAGGAACATAAGGGATGGCAGTATAGATGCCACAAAGATTGTGAAACCTGCATGAGAACATCCTTCATGCTCGAGTGCCCAGCCATGGCTGTGCTGTTAGAACAAGTCTGGGTGCACTGAACAAGTCTGGGCTGTGTTTCTGTACTGTACCTCTGACAACCTCTTCAGATAAGAAACACCAGCTGGTCACCATGTCACTCTAGTATGAGACTCAAGAACAAGATGTTGGGAACTCAGGAGAAGAGCAGTCCGCAGTTCAATTCATTCAGTGGAACAGTCTGTCCACCCAGTTTTATTATGGATGGTGGAAACTATTTCTCCATTATTCTGTTATGTGCTGACATAATATAATAAAAATAACTGGCAGACAGACTTTTGCCTCTTCTAAGAGCCTATACAGAATTAAAATTACTAAATACATACTTACACAATTTCTTTTATGAGAATTAATACCAAGTGGTTCAAAAATGCAAACAGCATTTCCATATGATGCTGCAATCTGGGGAAAGAAAAGAAAAAAATAAAAGTTGTAGACTCAAAATGTAAGTTTAGGAGGCAAGTGGAGTAAGTTCTCCTTAGTATTCCAAAATAGCTAAAGAATTTCCAGTACCTCTTCTATGTGCCAGTGTTCTTGAGAAGTGAAATTAATACAAATGTAATTAACTGTGTTATGAGTATATTTTCTTAAGGCAGTTGAGAAAACACACACTCCTGAAGAAGCCCACCTTTCAGATTTAACTCTAAACAGGGCAGACATCTCGTTCACTGGCACAAACACAGTCAGATGTGGTATATCCTTCTAGGGCAACCACTCTCAATGCATAAGAGAAAGCTGATGCCTTCACTGCTTCTGCTCATGTTCTCTGTACTTCACAGCTAACTAATGCATTAATTATTAGTGTCTGTGTCCCTAGATTCCATTTTGTATCACCCAATCACTAAATAAGTTACAAGAAGCAGAAAGAAATGCAATTCTATTTTTAACATTCAAATGCATTTTGAGAGGAGATAAATGGTTAGTAAAAAAATTGAAGTACATATGCCACTGAACCCCTCAGTTTCTTTCACCCACTTATTCCACAGAAATCTCTAAACACAAAATAGTATTTTTTAAGTATTTATTTGGGCCTCTGCCTAATACTCATTTCCCTTAAGTACTTTTAACTATCTTTAAAATCCCTCTTTCTTCTTTAAAAAATTTTTAAAGAACAACTGTTTCAGTCCTTCCCATCCAGGATCTGGTTTCCCCAAAACAGAAATGATGCACAAGTTTCACAATATTTATTATGAAATCTTTTTTCTTCCTTAGAGGGAGGGGAGAGAAGGTTGCAACAACAGAGTCAGGCCAAAGTAAAGAACAGACTGTGAGTTCTGAATGCAGAACCACCCAGAGGTTTGTGGCGGCCTTGTAGGGATCATCTTGAGGCTGGAATCTCTCTCCCACTCTTACTGGGACTGCACTGCTGAAGTTCAAAGGCTCTGCCAACTAAACCTGCCCAAATTCTAACTAAGGCTTCCTCAATACTGGTACCAATTTTTACCCAGCCAATTCTAGTTAGCAGTGACAACTGACAAACAATATTTGCTCAGTGCACTACTGGAAATCCTAGACATTTTTTTTTCTCTCCTCTTTCTAACCTCTCAATCCATTAGGGATTTTAAATGAAACCGCACAGCAAATCAAGGGGTCATGCAGTTATGACAGCTCATAGTGTAGCACTTCTAAATATCTTAAACATGCTGAAGCCTTCCTAAAATGTATTTCTAATTCATTACTTTGCAGGACACACAGACATACACATATGTGTATACATATGTATAGATAAATGATTTATCCATTTCTTCTTCAGTTAGATGGAAGCACACAAAATGGAGACAGTAACCATCATTTCAGTACCATTCCAGTTCTGATACTGTACTGTAACTAATGCATCTGTCCACATTTTGTGACACCTCTTATTGCAGGTCCATGAAAGGGAAAGAAACCTTTGTTACAAGGTGTCTCCTGCTTCCTCTACCCTCTTCCCTCCCCCAAATTACTAATAAATGGAAAGAATAAGATTAACACAAGAGGTGTTACCCAGAAAGTGCCAGATCAGCAAACCACGATCTTTGTTGTGAAATTAACTCTTTCATTAATGTGTTATATGGCATTTAATCATTCAATTTAGAGTTCTCAAATTTTAAAAATTCCAACCAGCTTTATTTAAATCCTTACCCTGCCTTGTCGCTGGGAGCACTCCACACAACTGACCTGGATGTTTCCATGTTTAGCACCGGGAATAATCTGCACACATTCAAAGTCATTTGCCAGAATAACAATGTCACAACCAGAGCCATATGCCTGAAATAATTTTTAAAAGAAATAAAATTAAGTGTTTATTTTAAAAGCTAACTGAACACTTGTTACAGGACTGATTTTTTGAAAGCTGTGACTATTCCAAATAAATATGAAGTTACAATGTAGCGGGTTTGTTCCTCACTAATTCAATGAGCAACATGTAGAAACAAAGTAGCAAAGGAAACAACTCTATGGGGTTTAAATCACAGCAAGCAGAAACAGTAAAAAAAACAACCAAACCCCCAATTTAAATCGAGAACTTGTGCTCTCTGTTTACTTGTTTGTTTTAGGTTTTAGTTAATTTTTTTTTCACCCCTCCAATTCTTGTTGTCTCTTAGAGCAAGGCAGTCAAGCCAGGAGCATTAATGAATTTGCATGTACATTTTTCCAATAGGTGTGTTGTACCCCCTGTCTGCCTTTGATACATATATATTTTATATCAAGATTGTTAAGGGATTCTTTTCTCTAAGAATGTTATTTCTGGGCTTTTCTGAGTTAAGAAGTGCACATTACTATAAGACTGTAATACAACAAGGATTTCTTTTGGATATACTGTTGTGCAATACACTCTGTATTCCAAAGAATTTGTTTACGTAGCAGCTATAGAACAGTGATTGCTTGCAGCACTTTTTATTGGCAGGATAAATATATACCTGTCTGCCAACCTTTCACCTGTTCTAAAAAGTTTAATCACTCCAGATTATCTGTCCCACTGAGCTCCCACATTCAGGCACAGAAATCTCTCCCCAGGATCAATCCTCACTAAGCCTTTAACATTAACCAGTTGGGGCTGGAAGTCTCTTTTCTTAAAGTTTTCCACTGATTCCAATACAGTAGGCAGAAATTTTATACACATCTGAGTTAGGCAGAGAGTGCAAGTTCTCCACAATGAATTTCAGATGGTACAAAACTATTTATCATTTTAACTTACTTCCAAAATACTGAGTCAGCCCTTGCCCTCTCCCTTGAGCTCAATCAGAGTAAAGACTACTTTATTGCAAATGTATGAGAGATGTATTTGTATTGATTTACATGACCAGTGCCCCTTGGTGGTCACACTAAGATAATGGTGCAAAACAACCACTGGAATTAGAATGGACAGTTTAGGTGTCATGACTTTCTATGTGTACTTCTAATTCTCCTGGGAAGGAGTAACAAGTGAGAAAGGCTGGAAAAAAAAGAGCTTAATTTAGTGAAAGTACGTCACTGCATGGAACAGAAAGGAACAGCAACGCAAGCAGCAAAGCAGAAACTCAGTCCCCAGAAATTAACACACCATACAACTGCACACACAAAAATGAAAATTGCAGATAAGACAGATTGTCTAAAGGATTTCCAAGGTCATCTCACAAAAACAGAGTGACACAGTGTTGTCTGAGACATAATAACACACACTGCTGTTCTGGGAAGCTCTGAGGAACTGATACTGGAGTGATTCACAATGTAAGCAGGATTGCTAAAAGGTTGTTGGAGGGAGATTATCTGTGTAACAGAATAACCCAGCTCCTTGATGACTAGGCTGTGTGATTATTAGACCCAGTCTGGAAGGGAGTAAGTTATTATTAAAATTGAATAGGATTATTTACAGAATGTAAGAGAATGAAAGATGAGATTCTGAAATAAGTTCTGGCATTGAATAGAGAGTCCTTTTGTTTTGTTGCTTCCCTATTTTTATAGTAGCATTCTTTACAAAATGAGCTTCACCAGCAGTGTTGAATGCTGGACAGAACAATATAGGCTCCTTAGTAGAAAGGAAGAAGGTTGAGACCAGGATGTGAATGCCCAGAAGTAGACAGGAAAATAAAAGCACATCCTCTTGTTCCAGAGGATTTATTCAGAATTCTATATTCACAAGAAATTGATTCTCCTACTTAAGCTTCAAAGGGTGAGCATTAAAACATAAAAGACAATAGTCATCCTCATAACTACTAATACAAACCTACTAAAAGATGTGATTTAAATTATCAAAATAAAAAGAGGTGCTGATCCATTTAAAATAAGGACTTAAACCTTTAAACTCCCCTATTCACTGTCAGTATTCATAACTGACTTGCAAATTTCAAACTACATTATACATAACTTATCACTAGTTGCAAGTTTATTAGCAAGAGACATGTATGTGTGTCTCAGAAATTATAAAATGAAAATATTTCAATTTCCTTATGCTTAGTGGTCTTAAACATGCCCATTTGTGTGTGTGTGTACAGCTCATAATGCATGAAACAGAAAATATTTTATACTTGGCTATGTCTGTTTACTGTGTGAAGCAAAAGAATTTAGTGTCTTTCTCTTTAAACATTTTAGTTTTTCATCTCTCCTGTCCCCTACCTGCACTTATTCCACCAAAAAAGCATTAAATTTACAGCTAATTATATTAGCTAGCTTATTTTTATAAAGTCAAGTAAAAACATGGTTCTGAATTAGAAGTTTGTTTTACAGCAGATTTTTTCTTTTTCTTGAAAGATTCAACAAGATACAGAGTTCTCTTTCCTTTGTGAAATCCCATGACTGTCACTTGTAGCCATCCTAATCTTTGCCTGTGTTTACTGCTGCACCAACAAGTGACTCAGCAAGTGAGTGTCCTGTGCCAGGAGAGGGGATCCCTCGGTGAGGGGGGAGGCAGAACCCATTCCCAGCAGCAGGATGCCAGCCCTCAGCTCTAGGTTGTTAGAGCAAGTGCTGCTATCTCCTGGTTCTGGGGTAATTTTCTGAGTGTAGGTATTTATTCTGAGGATGTGCCTTATTTCTTGGAAGTATATTAAATCGTAAAATTATTTTATACAGTAAAGTCATTAGAATACACCTTTGAAAAAGGTCCACGTAATTTTAGGTACTGAAAGATAATTTCATATTTCATGTTATATGCCTAAATGCAAGTTTTTAATTTGATTGATTTTATGCAGCTTTTCTGATGTGTTCATTATATTAACATATTTATACTTGAAGAAAACACCTTTCTGTTAAATCCTCTTTTCTTTTGTCCTTAAGCTGGTAATGCATCAGAAACACCCCAAGTGACAAAGAACAGGGAAGTGTCATAATATTTAACATCAGTAGTTCCTTCTTAAGGATGCAGCTGACATCATCTTCCTGAGGTCATTCGTGCCACCACAGGTCTCTCCTGCCAGAGAAACAGTGGCCACAATATTGGTGGTAGCAGACTGACAATCTGCCTAGCCTGATAAAAAGAATGGAAAATTGGTGAGCCATACAGACAGGAAAGATGAAAAATAAGGCACTGAGATATTGTAATGGATGAGAGCAGCACAGAGCTCTTAAATAAACAGAATTATGAGCAGTGACTGAACAAAACAAGTGCAGTAAGAACCACCCACATGGAGTATCTGCCAACATCCATTTCTAATGTCACTGATAACTTCAAGGAGAAAATTAAATGGAGTTGCAAAACCACCAGAATGCAAGGATGACTTGCAGGATCCATAAGCAACTAATAAGCTGTAGTTTGCCAATGTCTGCTCTGTCTGTCAAGATCTGGGACCACTGAAATGAACAATTACGAAGCTTTAATTGAATGCAGGAGCACCACACAGAAGTAGGACACTGTGTCCTAGTGTAAGAGTTTATGCTATATCCTCAGTTTTCAGATAATATGAAAGCAGCACATGCTTCTGTCTTTTTCAGCTGCTCATGTTTTCCAAATTGCTTCTGGAACTAAGAGACAAGGAAACAATTATTTATTCACATTCTCATCTTGGTTTTTCTTTATATAAATATTTTTCTCTGTATTAAAAAACCCCAACAAAATTCTCTTTCTCTAACCTGCAGCTCTTTACAAATTTGGCATAAGTGTAATAAAACACAAATCCTCACGCTCCTGTGTGTACTATCAGGGATGCAGAGGCATTTCAAGATGGTAAATGATGTGGAAGAAACAGAATCAACTCACAGTGGTATTAAAAAAATTAATTCATAAACATCTAAAATTACATAAATTAAAATATCTATTGAAACCTGGAAGTCTGTATTTGGCTCTAAGGACTCCTCTAGTAAAACAACACTCACCTTTAAGTTGCTGGCTATGGATAGTAAACATAAGATGCAGAAATTCCTCCACCTTCCGCTTAGCAATAAAGACACCTGAATTCTGAACCGTTTCCAAACTTTCATCAATGGACACAACACTTACACTTCCTCCCCCTCCTCCTTCCAACTACTACTCAAATTACATACTCAATGCAAACTAGCAAAACAACTGAGACACAACTCCTAACCTACTGCTAGCCCATGGCCTTTAAAATGGCTTTCCTAAATTGACATTTCAGACAAACTCATAACTAAATACTTTACAACAGAGATAAAAGAACTCAGTAAAGATTCAGATATTAAGCATCTCTATTCCAGTTTACATAAAAACAGTGCAGAACATAGATATATGTTATACAGTAAGAAATGAGAGGGATTTGCAAATAAGTGTTTTAAGAAGGATAAAGTAGTGAAAAAGTAGGAGAAATCTACACAGCAGAGAAAACCTGTTCTCAGTTCCTGTATCTTGAGGACATCTGTGTGAATGAAGATTTTGCTGGTATCTATGAGGTAAAAAATTTACAGGGGTGTGGGAGACTCATCTGCAACATCTTCTGAAATTTACCACATGCAGCTCTAGCTCCAGGCCAAGTATCAGTACTGGCATGAAATATGTTAAGAAGCTTGTCCTTCTCAAAAGTGAAAAATAATAAATGAACTTCTTCTCATTCAATTTTTATCAGTAAAGTTCTTAGATACTTCTAAAATATGACCTTCTGATTTTTCATTTATAGTTTTGTATTTGGTGCAATTAGTGCAGAGTAAATATTATTTCCTTTTTGTCTGACACTTGAAATTTTTATACTCACAGAATCCAGCCTCTAGGTAAATGACATAGCTATTTTTATCTATTTATTTTTAAACCCAGACTAACCTTAGAAATGTTACATTCTGTTGTAGCTGCTTAACCAGCTCTTTCAGAACAAAAGCTGAGTGAAATCAGCTGTGGTTTGAAAAATGCATTTTGCTACCTTTAAAAGGTCATTAGCTGCCAATTGACTGTGAGGTACAAATACCTCTTCTGTCAAGGCAGGGTATGTGCTGTAAGGCCTTTCTGCTTAAAGCTCAGCCCTCAACCTTCTGTAAACTCACCTGTGGAACACAATTAACAATATTTGCTAAAATGAGAATGTGAACTAACAGCAAGCTGAAAAGTGCACAGAAATATTCCCAGAACTCCTGTTTTTTTAGTACTTCAACCCTCTGCTTAAGCAGCGTTTTTTCCATGGCTCAGAGGAAGGTGGCTGAGGAGACTGTCTGGTACAAGACAGCAGCATGGAGCTATTTTGCTTCTAATCACCCTTCCAGCAGCTTTTCCTGTGTGCCACCTCTCTACCAGACTGGCCACAACACAGCATCCACCAGGCACACCACACATCTCTGTGCCTCACCCCTTCCTTGGGAAGGGCTGGATGTATGCCAGCATTGCTGCAGGCAGGTGTGGGAGCTGAGGGAGGAAAGGACCCTGCACATTTCAGAATAAGCACGGACAAAACCTTTGTAGACAACCTACAGACACCTGTCTCTATTTCTTTGGATCACCACAGTTTTATGGGGTTGCTAATACTGGTTTTAGCAGGCAGAGAAAAAAATAGTGGAAAAATTCTTTTCCCTGTCTTGTTCTCAGAATAACTGGATGACTTTTACCAAAGCTCTAAAAAAGTTGAGGCAGGTTGTGTTATCATCCTACCTCCAGCTACACTGACTTGGAAATTAAAAGCTTACCTTTATCCCCAGCAAGGAGTCATGTAAATAAACCAAGGACAAACCATAGAAGAAAAGAAGAATGAAGAACCTGAGAATTGCAATGTCCCTAAGCAGGTTAGAAGAAGATGTGTTTCTTCTCTCAGAATCCTTAAATTGCTGGACTTAGGCATCTAAAGCACATTCATCTTAAGAGGAAGTTTTTTCTCCTACTCCTCCTCAAAAAAAAAAAAAAAAAAGGGAAGTAGTTCCAAACTATTAACTAGTGAGTACATATATATATATATGTACCCAAGCCATTATTCTGCTGTTAAGCAGAGTATTTTTAACAGGAGTGATTCATTTCTGCACACACAAAAAAAAAAGCTGTGTTTTCAAGTGCCTGTGATGAATCAGTTGTAGCAATTTTGAACCATTCTCACGCATTTTCAACGCCCAAACACCAACCAAAACGTGAGTGGGCACATGTGCACACAAACAGCAGCTGCTGTGCCCCAGCCCCATGGATTCCCACAGACACCCATGGAGGCACAGCAGGCTGTGCACATCTCCCTGCCCTGCTGGTGCTGGGTGCCAGGGCCTGCCAGGGGCTGGAGCTCCAGAGCAGGTCTGCAGTCAGCCTCTGCCACCTGAACTGCAAACCCTGCCTCAGGATCTGAGCTCAACTTAGGGCTCCAAACAGCTCAGTGGTGTGGGGGCACAAAGTCCTTACAGGTGATCTGAGCTACAGAATTTGAGGTTAAGCACTAATGAACTGCCTGCAGTCAATGGTAGGCTACGATTAGTCACACAGGTAACTAATTTCCTAAGAATCTGGATATAAGACCCCAAACTGTTTGCAGGCAGTTTTTAACTGTACAGTTTACTCTAGGATCAAGGCTGAAAAGAGCAGGAAATAATACCTTGAATACAGAGAATGAAGAAAAAGCAAAGAAGAAAGAAAGCTACAGCTATGACAGTCTAGAAGATACATTTATTAAAACATACTTATCTCTTTAGTTCCTTGTTTACTGTATTGTAAAAAAATGGATACAGCAGCCAAGAAGACAGTGTGGTCTGTTATATGTAGTTCCATAATTAACATCCTACCAACCAATCCTGTATTGTTTTGGAAGATGCTACTTCTGCTCTTGGAAAATTCTTGTATAAACCACGATATACATTATGATTAATTACTGATGTTATCAAAACTATGACAAGAATTAGCATAAAGTTGGGTTGCATAATACCATTTGATTGACTTTTGAAATTGTCACAGTAAAAAGAAACACATTAGAATGTGAATATGAGTAAATTACTTCTTATATAAATATCAAAAGTAACAGAGGCCCCTTTAATAGCAGTATGGCTGCATAGCAGCAGAACAAGGAAAATAAAGACAAACATGGCACCTTTTATTTCTTAAGGCTCTCCAGCACTCATTACTGAAATAAGACATCTGTGATAATCCATTGTAAGCTTTAAATGTTTCACGAGTCTGCTGACATTTATCTTACACCTAAAAGGATGCTCTGCATCATTTTGCTTGGAATTGGTTTGTGCCTGGTATATAATCTTGTTAATACGAAATGCAGTGAGACAATTGATTCCCAAAGAATAAGATACTGATTAGATGGCAGCAGGAAAACACTGCAAAAGCTGATCACTCATTAGAATCAAAGCATACCCTAAGTGAATGACGGTGAAATTGACATTAGAAATTGACATGAGAAATTGACAATAAACAAAAATAGCCTGTGAATGAGAAACAGATTGTTTTATAAACTACGGGGCTCTTGAAATTCACTTAATTTATCTCTTTATCATCTCTTTCTGTTTCTTTTCCAGTTTGAGAGAAGCATTTCACAAATTTGTGTTTTATCAGCCTCATTAATGGGAGGCAGACGCTCATCAACAGGGACAGGCTTCGTCAGAACCCCAGTGCAACTGACTGTGTGGGCTTTGCAGATAAGATATAAGCACTCACACACAAATGTATTTTAAAAAAAAATTTAAAATAAAGACAGACAGAAGCACCCAGCGAAACGCGAGGGCACACAGGCGGGGGTTTCCCCGGCTGATACAGCGGACGGAGCGCCGGCCGGGGGTGACGGGCGGGCCCCGGATGCCCCAGAGCCGCCGGGTCCCGCAGCGCCCCCCG